>JAGKTI010001228.1:65728-86719 GCA_018397915.1 Birgus latro | reverse complement strand
TCTGTCCTATCACCTACTCTCTTCCTTTTATTCATCAATGACCTTCTAAGCTGTACATCTAACCCTATCCACTCATATGCTGATGATTCCACCCTTCACCTTTCCATTCGGTTCCTGCAACGTCCATCTCAGCAGTTACTTCAACAAAAAAGGGATGAGGCTATGGCACACCTAATGTCTGACTTGGCTCGTATCTCTGATTGGGGTAAAAATAATCTTGTTATTTTTAATGCATCAAAAACTCAGTTCTTACACTTATCAACCCGACAAAATCTTCCTCAGGATTACCCACTAATGTTTAATAATGAACAGTTATGTCCTGCATCATCCTTGAACATGCTTGGGGTTTCATTCTCTCGGGATTTGTCTTGGAAAGAACATATTACATCTCTTGTGAAATCTGCTTCCAAGAGATTAGGTGTGCTAAGCCGATTCCGAACTTTCTTTACCCCTGCACAGTTGTTGACCTTGTACACGGGTTTTATTCGCCCGTGTATGGAGTACAACTCTCATGTGTGGGGAGGCTCCCCACATGCAGCTCTTCTCAATAGGGTGGAGTCAAAGGCTTTTCGTCTCATTAACTCTCCTCCTCTTACTGATTCCCTTCAACCTTTGTCTCTTCGCCGCACTGTTGCATCTTTATCTCTCTTCTATCGCTACTTCAATGGTCACTGTTCCTCTGAACTGTCTGCCTGCATCCCTCCACCTCTACGACGGGCACGTAGTACCCGTCTAGCAACAAACTCTCATCCCTTTTCTGTCCAACTCTCTAATGCAAGAGTTAACCATTACTCCCAGTCCTTCATTTATGCAACTGGTCAACTCTGGAACTGTCTTCCTCTGTCTGTATTTCCTACTTCCAATGATCTCCAGTCTTTCAAACGCAGTGTGTCCAGGCATCTCGAATTGAACGGATCTTGAATTTGGCTCCCTTTTGTATTGTTTTTGCTTTTTCTTGGAAGGAACAGTTATACTGCAGGCCTATGGCCTTTGGTTCCTTCTTCCTTGCATAAAAAAAAAAAAACCCTCTTCCTCTCAGATTGTCCAGTGACTTGTGTAAGGCATGGCCATGCTATTTTGCCCCTCCTCCCTGGCACTTTTGCCATAATGGATCCCTTCACATGTAGGAATCTGTGGTAATGAAACTGCTGATCCAGCAGCAAGGCAGGTGCTGACCTCCAGCATGTTAGTATCCATGGCACCTGATACTACCACATTCCTTAACCTTGTAAGAGGTGCCTGCATGTGATAGTGGAATGAAAACCTTGTGACTGACCTCCTTGTCTCCCACCTGGGATTTCACACTAGCTCCTCTGCACATCCTTGGGCTCATCATCCATGTCAGGGTGATGTTGCCATCACCAGGTTTTGGTTGGGCCACATGGGCCTCGCAGGTCCCCTGCACCGTTTGGGTATGATAGGACACCCTTGGTGCCAATGTTGTTCCTGGGTTGAAGAAACCATAGAACATTTCTTGTTGTGGTGCCCAAGGTTCAGCTCCCTCCACACACTTTTGAGAGACCATCTGGCATCTCTGGGAGTTGTCAACTTCTCTTCACATCTTTTTGGGAGGAGGTGATGGGGACCCCCAGCTGCACATCATATCATGTGGTACACGCACACGTGACCTCATCCATAAATCTAGGCAGTCCTCTCGCATGTAATGAGGCCATACCCAGTCTGCATTGGAAGGGTGTTGGGCTGTTGTTTTGGCCATGTCCCTCAAACCCACAAGAAGATAAGTGTGTAGGTGGGTGATGATGAAGTATCATAGCTTGTGTGAGTGTGTGTGTGTGTGTGTGTGTGTGTGTGTGTGTGTGTGTGTGTGTGTGTGTGTGTGTGTGTATGAGTGCATGATGTATGAGTATGAGACTGGTGTAAGAGAGAGTGTGTGCACATAAAATGACCTAATAAGTGTATGGTATTATGTCTGTTTAGTGTACGATGATGAATGAGTGTGCATGTTGTGCGTGTGATTAAGACTGACTTGCATGTCTATGAGCATAAATATGTGCATGTACAAAAGAGGGATATGAGAGTACAGTAGGACTGTAAGCAATGTGGTTCCGGTAACACTAACTGCAATTCACGCAGCGACATACGAGTTAACCATAACCCATATCAATCAGTGCAGTAACACCCCTTGTCAGTGCAGCAAAATTCTCACTGGAGGGACCCCTCCATACTCCATTTGAAGTTCCTGTATGGTGATGAGTGCAAATATGGCAGCCATTCCTGCACACTCAACCACTACCCCCTCGATCCTGCCCCATCCCCTCTCTCCACTGTTCATGCTGCCCTGCCTTGAACTTCCCCTCCCTTCTCATGTACAAAATGCACACTTTCCCAGTGCCATGGTATACTATCAGTATCACATCTTTCCTGCATCCAAATGCTTCTAGTACAAGAAAAGGCACACCAGAAAAGTCTGCATAAGAAAAAGTTGGAAATACTATGCAGGCTTGATGGTGGTGAGTGTTTGGTGGAGATGCCTAACCACTTCATTGTTAATGAGTTAGCTGAGTGCACAGTGAGAAACAAACGAGAAGTTTTAAAAAAATTTGGGACATTTCCAGACACATTTGTCTTTATAATGTGGGTTTCAATGAATCCATCTACATGATTTTCATTTGCATGCAAAATGCACAGATCCATTAAGCTTGTTGTTCGGGGGAACACTGTATAACACTATACTGTACTCTTGGGTTTGCCTGCCAAGCAGCAGCAATTTCAGCCATCTTCTTACAGTCTTATGATTGAAAGCACAGTATAGTACCCTCATGTCCAGCACGTGTTTGTCCAGTACTATTCACGTCCAGTATGGGAGGCAAAAAAAAAAAATTAATAATAACAATAATTTATTTTTGTAGTACGGATTTGTTGGGCTAGTACGGGTCAGCCACACAAAGTGGGGCAAATCTGAGGAGTTCTTCTCTAGTACCGATGTGCTGCGTCCAGTACTACTACCCGCGAGCGCGTGGGAAGATGGCCAACACTGAGGAACGTTTCCCTAGTACTGCCACGCCAGTCCAGTATGTCTTCCTCGTAACTTGTGACATGAGATGATGAGAGGAGAGCCTTGGGGGAACCTCAACAACAGGTAGGAGCAGCAGCACTTTCCCCTGATGACGACGACGATGATGTGTCAGTGCGTGACTATGAAGGATTTATGAGGGAGGTTGAAGCAAAGACCTCCTCAGCATCCTGAAGGCCCCCCTCCAGGGGGTCAGTTGGACCTCCTACAGCCTCGAAAACCCCTCCCCCTTCCCCCCAAGCCCATCACCACTCACCTTAAAGGTTGGTAAAATCTTAGTTGTATCAAAATTTAGTTAAGTTGAATTTTGGGGGGGACTTTTTCAAGGATTGTCTGACATTATTCATTTTTCCCATAAGGTAAGTTGTTTGTTCAGTACAGATTTAGTCCAGTACGGTAGTACTGTCTGACAAAAATACCATACTGGAAGTGAGGGTACTGTATAAAACATAGGTAGTTGTTTTTCAATTTTAGACTATAAAAAGTTAGTAGGACAAAATACTGTGTACCTATTTTGACGGTTTTTAATGAAGCCGTCAGGAAAACTACGACAATGTGTTTAGTGATGATATCACCAACTGGATGAGTCAGTGCATCAAACATACTCAAATTAGAAACCCATTAATAAGCCTGTCAAAGTTAACATAAGGGAAACCTGACACTCTAACTGAACTTTTCCTAACCTGGCCTAACCTTAGATTGAGCTTTGCCATCCAGACTCCCCATGATTCTAACCAAGTAGGAGTGCCACTAAACCTAATCCTGAAAGACTCCAACATCTATCAGGCCAAAACTCAGTCTCATTTCTAACCTAAGTTTATCAACCCAACTTTACATATCAGCAAAGCACCTGAATGCAATCATGCCTTGGTATGCAATTGGGTTACATCAAATGAAAACTCTTTGCATAACAGTTTAATGTATACAGCCAGTTCTCACAATACATTTGTTTACTATGTAATAAACTGACTGAACAATGAACTGAATATTTTACCCAGTTTTGCAATAATAATGACGAAATTCACCTATACAATAACTGTGGTGGCTGCATATGACAATTCTGTGCATACATGATGCTTCCTTTTGCAAGCCAAACCAGTTGTTAGTATAGATTACAGACCCTATACGAAGAGTGGTTTCATTCACTGTGATCATCTCCTTTTCATTCCATTTCGTGCATGCAAGGCCACTGAAACACCATTGCTATTGTCAAAGTTCAAGTGTGTGACAAATACAGTAGTGCAGCATGCAGTATTAAGTGACAACTTTTTGTGTATGAAATAATCAAACTTTTGACTTGGAAATCATATTTGACAAGGATGCTACCCCTGGTGGAAAGTGTGGTGCTACTGAGGGTGCGGAGGGCAAAGCGAAAAGGGTAAATTTTTTTATTATACTTTAGGTTATGTAATCACACACCCCAGCCCTGTCCCCACAGAACCCATTTCATTTTGACCTCGTGATAAGATGTCGCCATGCGACAGGTTCACCTGATGCATTATCACCATACAGTGATGCATGACTGTACCAGGGTTGATATAACATGGGCTTATTGGGGACTGGAAGGGAGCCAAGGATCACGTTACCAGTATTCTCAAGAGACCCTTTTAGGCTTGCCCTCGTCATCCTTAGTAACACCACACTTTCCACTAATGGTAGCATCCTTGCCAGAAATGATTTCCAAGTCACATAAAAAGTTAACACTATTTAATATCACACACTGCTCTATTTGTTGCACACATGCACTGTTGTTTTGCAATAGCAGTGGTTTCAATTGTCTTCCATGTTGGAAATAAAACAAAAGGGAAATGCTCACTGTGAATGTAAATACTGGACAGCTACCTTGGCTCAAATGTCTGGCCATTGGCTTGCATCAGAGGCAGTGTGTGTGCACAGGACTGTCGTATGGCCATCCCAATCACTGTACCAGCAAATTCTGCCATCGTTATTGCAAAACTGGGTATAACTTAGTTCAGTGTTCTATCAGTTTATCACATACAAACTGATATCAGCAAATTCTGCCATCTTATCACAAAACTGGGTATAACTTAGTTCAGTGTTCTATCAGTTTATCACATAAAAACTGATGTATATTGAGACCTGATTGTATTACACCAAAAGTAAAATGTTTGTTAGGAGAGTGACAGCAAGTTTAGCTTTTTGTTTTGATTTCATTAGAGAGAAGTTAGACTGCACTTAATATAAGTAATTAGTCTTTGTGTTTCCCAGTATTAAAACAAATGCTCTGCATCAATGTCATTGCTCCTCTGTTTATAATCACTCCAGCCAATATGATTCTGTCATTTTCCTAGCCTCATGGGCACACCTGGGGAGGGAGGGCCCACGTTCCTTGCCCCTCCCCCTCTTTCTAACAAAATGAGTTGACTGAGAGGGCAGGAATTTAGTCAGCTATTTCTATTTTGTTCATTCAGTTAGGTATTAGAGATAATTTCTTGGGTTGCTACCTTCACTATTCAACACTGACATTTTTTTTTTTTACAGTAATTTAGATACTATGATAATACTTTCCAGGCAGATATATCTTAAGATTAATAGTAACCAAAATTCAGCCCCCTCCCTCCCATAGCAAAACCTGATTATGGCCCTGCCTTGCCCTATCAGCTTTTATACCTCACTTCCTCACTCATGCGTTTACAATTTTCATCTGTCTTCTTGACCTGTCATGCATATTCTCACCTTAAGACTCACCCCCATACTGTATACACTTCTCATTGCCTGATTTATATTAACCTTTTCCATATGACCATACTATTCATGTATACAGTATTACCAGTATCATTTACCCTTTAATCATCAAACTTGATTATTACACATTTTTCACAAACCACATTATTTCTTATCATATTCCCTATATGTTTTCCATACACATTCCACAGTAAGTCCACTTTCCACTGTTCATACATTTCCACTCTCTTGCTTTTCCAAAGTTTCACATCCATATGTTAATATGGACACTAACACTCTCAAGTACTCTTCTTGTAGCCTCCACTCAGATCTGAGTTGAATACCAAAGCCTTCATAGCATCAGCAGTCTTTCTTCACTGTGCCACTACTTCAACTTTCTTTTGAATACTGTATTTACCTATCTACCTGTCTATCTATAGCCATATGCCATAATCTCATAAGAGGTGGGCATTTGAGTTAGTTATTTTACAAGGAGGGGCACTAACCTTCTGCCAACCCTCTTGTTGACATGTAGGGAATATGTATGAGTTGGTTACATGGTTACCACCCAGCGTTGTAAATGATTTCCTGACTTACAGGAAACCATTAGGTTCGTCACTCAATGTAAAGCCACCTGTAAAGGAAAGACTAGTAATAAAAAGTGACAAGAAAGATGGGACAAATAGGAAAAGAGGAGGGCAGACACAAAAAAAGAATGATAATGATGAAGGAAGAAGTAGGCAGCACTGCATCAAGTGGGTGGATGATGGTAATCACCACCAACAGTATATTTACCTGCCTTATCTAATAATGCACATAAGTACTTAAACTCCATCACCAATTCAATTCCCACTCTCTGTTCACTAGCCCATTGCACTGAGTTACCTTCTTTACCAATTTATTACAATTACATTCACAGAATGTCCAAGTTCAGGATAATTACCTCTCTTCAAAATGGCACTCCTTATTCCAATGATATAGCCATTGTTTTTAATATCATATTTGATTATAATGTTACAATTCAGGACAGCAAAGTCATTTTGCCGCAAGCACACTAAGTCAACCAGTACAGAATATGAAGAGGAGGGGTAACTCAAAAATACAATGATACACAGCCTTTTATATTCAAAATTCCACATAGCAGTAGTTGAGTATCAAAATCTCAAATGTGACAAAAATTTTAATGTCACATATAAATACAACTGACCTCTCCTTACAACCTACAGCAGTCGCACATCCTACTGACAAATATCATACTGTAGGCCACAGATGGGAATATTCACTTAAACAAACACATAGACAAAATGAACATGCTTCCTTAACTCTAATTACTGACTTTTTCTCACAGAAAAATTGATATTATACAGTATACATGAGCAGCTGCTAAATAAAGTGCATACCCGGAATACTATAAGTCTCTTTTTCTGAAGGCTTTCATCACTCTAGGAAATATCAAGGATGCCTGAGCACATATTACAAAAAAGTAATGTATTTTCTTAGACCATACTCTTTCTATAAATTTATGCACAGTAGTAAGCCAGGGGGAATTGCACATAGAAGCTTACATATACAACTTGCATATTAAAGTACTGTACAAGTATTTTTGAAATACCCACATAATCTGAATATAACCCCAAGAATTCATATAATGTGAATGCTGTACAATATTATGCAGTCATCCTCCCTCACATAGCAGTGTCAGTACAACATGCAAAGGAACTGGACTGTGAAAACATGTTTTGTATTACATCACATTCTCTAAATAAGAAACTGAATAAAGTATCCCAGTACGATACAGAACCTGGTAGCTATGTTGACTAGTGCTGAAGAGGATACTACAGTTTGACAAGCACCCTCCACATATCCGTAATATCATGCTACTCAGTCCTCTAACTCCATGGGGGTTTAAGGGGTTATAAGTTGTCTATAGCAACGTACCAGTTTATGTTCATATATATATGTAACATCCCATGCCTAGTTCACATCGGTCCCTATTTACACCAGTTACCTTAGTTACAGCAGGTTTATTATCCTTTACTTGGCTAAGAATGTTGGCTTGTCTGAGTAAACCATTATATAAAATATAATACATCTTGCTCGTATGATTTTGTTTCATCTTTGGAACAAGAGTCAGCCGAGTTCAAAGTTGCATTCAATCAACCACAGTCTTTTTGATATACTTGGTAATTACATGGATTTCCCACCTGATTTTAAAATGTACCTGTCAAGTATATGACATAGATTTTATTTCCTGCCTCCACTTTCTCTTTTCATGACCTCATTACTTAACTTTTTCTCTTCGATCAAACTTCACCAAAATGCCTGACTAGACTAAGTACATTATCTCACTGTACATTATTTCACACTGTAAGTTCCTTTTCTTCAACCTTGCCACAGTGTTCACTGGTTATTACTGTCTTCCATACAGTAGCAATTTTCCATAACTCAAATTATGACACTGGAGTTACAGATATTTAACAAGCACAGATTCAACTTCATTTCCTCTTGAATGACATTCTTCCGTAAAAAATGTCTTCCAGAGTTTGAGATCCCACTGAGATCGGACTAGGCTGAGAGAAGACCAGCTAACTGCAGAGGTGAAATGTTAAGCATGATAGGTAAGTCTGGGTACAGATGAATTGTTTTATTAAGATTATGAGCATGCCTTATTGCCGATCTGAAATGATGAATGACTTGTAAGACAAAAGTCTGTAGATGCAGATTTAGGCATAGAATAGGAATTATGCAGGTACTGTGGTGAAGGGTCATGTGTAGAGCTCGGATAAAAGCAGATGCAGCTAACGGGTCTGTGCAGCAATCATGGCCAGCATTCGCCGCTCCTCTTCTGTTAATCCGGTCTTGAGAGTTCGCCGCACTGAGGGATACAATAAAATATATTAATGATTTTACTTTACACTCGCTCTTCTGTCTTTTTTCCTTCATTCTTTCCTCTTCCTTCTGCCTGTGGGTGACTCAACACTGAGTGACAAGCCAAATGGTTTCTTGTACACCAGGAAACCATTTACTATGCTGGGTGGTAACCATATAACCAAATTTTGGCACCTGTTGGTTTCGTGGGTAATTATGGCACTCCAATGGATTGAGCTGGTGAAGGTTTATATCCAAGGGGTAGCTGGGGTTTTCTGCTCATGTAAGGCCACTCAGGGATGAGCAAGGCTGGTCACTCTCATCTTAAATGTCAGGACCAACTTACCTAGCCCCAGGCTCCTATGCTCCTCATAGGGCAATGTAGGAGTGGATGATGGAAAAAAAAAAAAAACTAAGTAGTGAAAAAAAAAAATGTGCAACAGCTGATTAAGTAAAATCTGCTGATAAACCTTTTATAAATATGTACCTTTGGTACTTAGTAATACTTTAAATGCTACCAGTGCAGAGCCTGTATAGTACACAAGAGACATTAGTAAACAAATCAGTAAACATTATATTGCTAGATGCATAATACCATCAAATCCTCCACAGGGGCAATACAGAAATTATTCATCATAGAATTGGGAACTAATCAGCTGATACAAACACCAGGCATAAAATCTGTAATATTTTAGTACTGCAACCATCACACTCTCCTCACATAAAAATTACCAACACACAAGCACTACAACACTTAAGTTAGTTGACCTTGGTCTCACAGACATTGCCAAGCAATTTAATCATGCGGGGTTAAATTGAATACCATAGTTCAAGAGACTCAGAGAGAGCCTACCAGCATAGAAAAGTACATTATCTTTACTGTTCAATAAATACACTTTATTTACCTTCATCAAGTTAGCAAAGTGATTAATAAACTAGATTAGCTAGGAAAATAAATGTTGACAAGACATGGTGATGATACAGATGGCATAAAATTCAGCCATAAAATTAAAACATCAAAACATCTTCAAGGCTATCTTATTGCAGCCACTGAGCCATGCAGGAACAGGACATCACTTAAGCAACAAAATCCACAGCCTTCATAAACAGTCACTTTAAATCAGTTTCTTGCAGGAATCAGCATTACGGGAGTTTCAGCAGCAGCAGTCCTTAGTAAACAATCTTGCTTGTACTTGTGGTTGTAGCTGTGACAGTCAGGCTGGTGTCTGGGCTGACCATTACTCTTTCACCATCATAGCCTCCAGGTGGGATAAGTCAGGCACTCCTTTTCTTGAACGTGATCTTCTTGCACCGGTAGCTGCTGGGACTGTGAATGTTAACAAGTTTGGGGTTCTGATGGCCTTGGCCAAACATACTGCTTCATCATAAACTTTTAACAAGGTCTGGGACTAATGTCTATGATGCAGCTTGTGACACTCTTGGACTATTAAGTACTGCATTAGTTTTAGCTTATCTAAAGTTCTCTTAATCAGTCTTATGGCACCAAACTGCAGAGCATTATGCTGGTTTACAGTGAATAAGAGTGATGACCTGTATACCATAATACCATGCTGGACAACACAGTGAAACATCTTCAACTGTGGTTAATTGGTCCACCAAACAGCTGCAGCAATTAAAATGCACAATAACCACTTAACACAATACAGTAAATGGGCATAAATGTGCCAGTAATTGGTTCTGGGCACACAAGTGTACACCCACATTTTTCCCTCATCCCTGAATAATAATCCTTAAACAGACTGAAGGGACTGTAAGTAATGTTTACACCAAATCTTCTACTCTCAACTGTGAACCAGATGACTATTTTTCTCTAATATTTCTCATAAGTAACTTTGTGAGCCATTATTCTTAATGTATTTTGTCTGTGGATACAAAATTCTCATCATATACCATTCCTAAACATCAAAGAGGAAGACCTTTTTCTTCCTGTGGGTATGAGGGGCACGGGCAAAACAATGGCCCAATACCCTTCTGTTTCAGACTGATTAGGGCTTCATGTTGTATGCTGACGAGCTACCTAGATTTACGGATGAAGTAAGACATGTACTGCATGACAAGTTGCCGCAACTGGGGGTCTCCATCACCTTCCAAAAGCATGTGAAGAGACAGGTTGAAAACTCTCAAAAGTGTGTGGAGAGAGTGGGGCTTTGGATACCGCAGCATGAAAAGTTCTATGGTCTCTTCAGCCCTGAGACACCATTGGCACCAAGCGTGCTCTATCATACCCAAATGGTATAGGGGACCTGTGAGGCCTGTGTGGCCCAACCACAACCTGATGATGGCAACACCAACATCCTGACAGGGATGATGATCCTAAGGATGTGCAGAGGAGTTAGTGAAAAGACACACCAGATGGAAGGCAGAGAGGTGGGTCACAAGGTGTGCATTCCAATAATACATGCATGAACTTTGTGTGAGGTTAGGGAATGTGGCAGTATCAGGTGCCACAGACACCAACATGCTGGAGGTCAGCACCTGCCTTGCTGCTGCATCTGCAGTTTCACTGTCATGGATGCTTACATGTGAGGGGATCCACTGAAGATGAAAGTGTCAGGGAGAGGCAAAGAAGAGGTGCTGCAAAATAGCATGGGCAAGCCTGACATGGGTCACTGGGTGATCTAAGAGGAGGAGAGTGGGTGAAGACTGTGAGTCAGTATATAAAATCACCAGTCAGCAGAGGAAGGCCCGTACAAACTCAAGGGCCTGAAGGATGGCTAGGAGTTCTGCAATCAGAATCTCAAGCTGCCCACTGAAAGACCAGGCCAGGTTTGGAATAAGGGAAGGTCCTCAAAGTAGGTTGCTGAGGCAAGGGAGAATGAAGGGGAGTGGGACTCATCTGTGTAAATTCTATGAGAATCCTCATGAAAAGAGAAGTCCTCTCCAAGGAAAAGCTGCCATGCCAAGACTGCATCAGCTGACTTCAGGAATGGCACCAGATGATGGAGGGAGATAATTACAGACAAATCCATCCCAAGAAGAAAGAGAGGCAATTTGGGCAGGCCAGGGGAGGTCTAGAGATAGATTGTGGCAGGCATGGGGGCTGGCGAAGGACTGTGGGGAGATGGTATATGGAGGAGACCAAATGGCTGGATGGAAGGGCAGAAAAGCAATGCAGCAGCTGACAATCCAACTCCATGTGACAAATGGAGAGGGGTATCATCCCAGACTCTGCATGAAACAAAAGAATGGGTGGACCTGAAAGCATCTAGGGAAATGCAAAGTGCAGTGTTCTGGACAATGCCCAACTTCTTGAAGTGAATTTGGGCAGCCAATCCATAAGGGGTGGAATCATATGAAAGCTTGCTGAGGATGAATGCCAGATACAGGCAGAGGAAAGTTCTTCAGTCAGCACTCCAGCCAACTCCTATGACACACTTCATGTTATCCAGGCACCTATGGCATGCTGATTGAAGATACTCAATGTGAGGGGCCCATGTGAGACAAGAGCCATCCAAACAGAGGCCCCAGAAACTTTGCGAGAGGCAGACCAAAAAAAACCTGGGACAAGGTTATAGAGTGTGACCTCAGGGATAAGGGGCTGAATAGAGGGGCTGCCAGAAATCAAGTAGCATGGACAGCTGCTATCAGGTGACCAAGGCCAACAGATGCAAGCATGTTGGAGCCTTTATAAATGATGGTGGTAGGTGGGGTGCTCACCATCCACCCACTCAATGTAGTGCTACTTTGGGTGTCTGCCCTTTCCTCTCTTCCTTCCTTCCTTCCTCTTCCATCTTTCTTTCCTTCATTCTTTCCTCTTCCTTCTGCCTATGGGTGACTTTACATTCCCTCTTCTGTCTTTCTTTCCTTTATTCTTTCGTCTTCCTTCTGCCTATGGGTGACTCTACACTGAGTGACAAGCCAAATGGTTTCCTGTACACTAGAAAACCATTTACTATGCCGGGTGGTAACGATATAACCAAATTATGGCACCTGGTTGTTTAGTGGGTAAGGCACTTCGATTGGACAGAGCCTGTGTAGGTTTATATCCAAGGGGTGGTTGGGGTTTACTGTTCACATAATGCCATTCAGGGATGAGTGAGACTGGTCACTCATCTTAAATGTCAGGACCAACTTACCTTGTCCCAGGCTCATATGCTCCTCATGGGGCAACATAGGATTGGGTGATGGATGAATGGATGGACAAACGATACAGTACAATACAAATGGTCTGGCAGTGGACATGGTGTACTCAGGCACTCCATGAATCCACCCTATTAATCATTAACTAAACACACTGGCAAAGGTCAAAATCAGTGGTGTATTATTTCCTCTACCTAATCTTCCTGTCCAGTAACAACATTCAGTAGGAAAATATCAGATGTCTCTTAATGATAAAGTGTTAATTATATAACTGAAGAACACGCATATAATGACTCCCAATGAAGAATAACTGCTACTGATCATGATGTACCAACACACAATCATTTTACTATGCACTCTGATACTAGTGGTGCCTATGATTTACCAAGATTTGGTATACATTACACTGAATGCACTCAAGATGATACTGCACTTCAGCTCACAAGTAATATCTTCACTGTGAACATATTATCTGAGTGTAATTTTTTTTTTTTTTTTTTTAATGGACTGATGCTGATGGTACAGAAATTGTGGACAGCAAAAAACTAATGATTCTACAGCAATATCTGTGTACAGAGTGAATATGTATAAAACAGTGAAATGATGGTGTATCAAACCACAATAGTCACATGATTCTTAAATACAAATAATGTAATCTATGAATGGAAATTAACCCCTGCAACTGACCTCAGCATTATGATGACATTTGAATTTATCCATCAGATATTAAGACATGTATGGTTAATGTATCAAACAATGCACAATATAAATCATATGTTAAGTGAAGACTGATTACTCCTTGTTATACTGCTTAAAAACAAGAAAAAAGTAATTACAGTATTTATGGCAAAGAAATTAACAGAGAAATGTAAGTGTAGAAAATGTAAAGGAATAAAACCATGTGCATAAGATAATATGAAACCAACAAAAAGTAAGTGTATTAAAAAAAATATAAGCAGAGTTATACAGGCGTACCCCAACAATTGGTGAATTGAAACCAACAACTTGATCTTTCGACAATACAGAATAGGGGACGTATCCCGGAAAATTGTCATGTTGTGCTTTGCCTGCTTTACCCCTCCAACAAGCTGACTATCAGCAGTCTGAAATGCATGCAGTTCAGTGTATGTATTTTTCAACAATGCAAAAAGATACATTGTACTGTATTTTTCTATGTACATGGGATCAGCATGCAAGGCCCTTACATCATCATCATTACTTGTAATCTGAAAAAAATATCATCGTGGGGCCATATTTATGAAGAAACTTCATTCCATATGTGCCTCCACTGCTGGACTAATATATATATATATATATATATCATCATCATCATCACCTTCGTTTTTCATCCTTCTGTTCCCATATTCAAACTGGGGTTGGCTGTAGCACGGGCTGAACAGGGTGGTACTCCCGAGGGGAATGGGAATGCTGGTGATAGGGAGAGCTGGAGCTTCTTTTTCACTAGCTACCTAACCATCCCCCTTTGTTGACCTTTTCAGTGTGACAGTAACATGGAGAGTAGACCAGCATACTCTCCCAAACATTTCCTCTAACTATCTTATGCAATACACCACATGCGCTTTACATATCACACAACGTATCCCACTACGTTACAGGGGTTGACGCCAGCAAGGGCATGCGGCCAGAAAACTTTGCCCCCGCTACCTAGTGGCGGACTTTTGGGGGGAGGCGTGACGGGGGTTCCGCCGGCATAGATCACGGATCCGGGGCGAGATGGGGCTCGAACCTGTGCTAGAGGGTACGGGCATTGCGGTTCCCAGGCTGCCACTTCTGCTCAATAGAGAGGGGCCCAAACCTGAGAGTAGCACCCCAGGAGGCTGCCCTATCAGTGGGTGTATAATGGCGAGGCAGTTGCAGTGCCCAGGCACGCTTGGAGGGTATCCGTGCAGCTGTCCTGGCAGGGTGCCCCGAGGCCACTAACACAGCCACTGGTAAGTTGTTGGGCTAGGGGTCCCAGATCCATTGTCTGGACCTAGGACTGTGCAATGGGTCGGGCCTTTGGAATGTTTACCCCCCTTTATCTTACCAACTATGACTTGCAAGTATGAGGATCAAAGCAAGCCTGAGGACAGCAAATCACCCAGGGGGTTTAGGGTGGGTTCGTGGAATGTGGGAAGTTTGAGAGGAAGAGCGGGGAAAGTCGTTGAGGCATTCAGTAGGAGGTGGGTGGATGTGGCATGTTTGCAGGAAGTCCGGTACAGGGGTGGATCAGCCAGAAAGATTGCTGGGAAAGATTGTTACTATAAGTTGTTTTGGCAGGGGGGAACTGACAGATATGGGGGTGTGGGTGTGTTGGTTGCAGAGAAATGGGTGGAATATGTTATGAATGTTATGAGAGTAAGTGATAGGATATTAGTAGTGAGAATTTTGATTGGTAAGGAAATGATTTCAGTTATATTAGCATATGCTCCACAGGTAGGATTGGATGACGCAGAGAAGGATAGATTTTGGGATGATTTAATACGTGTAGTAAGTGGTATGGGATATGATGAGGTAGCGGTTCTGGGAGGGGATTTAAATGGTCATGTGGGTGAAGCAGCTCAAGGTTATGAAGGAGTCCATGGAGGATGTGCATATGGTGTGAGGACTGCGGAAGGGGAAAGAATACTCGAGTCTGGGGAGGCTATGGACATGATTGTGTGCAACACACATTTTAGAAAAAGAATGAGGCGGTTGATTACTTATGAGTCCGGGGGAAATTCTAGTCAGATAGATTATTTTCTGGTCAGGAGGGTTGATAGGAGGTTAGTGAGGGATGTTAAAGTTATAGGAAGTGAGAAGTGTGTGCAGCAGCACAAACTGTTGATTTGTGACACGGTGCTTAAGGAACAAGTGATGAGAAGGAGACATATGTACCTAGGAGGAAAATATGGAAGCTGGGAAACCAATCAGTAAGCAATGCCTTTTATATTGAGATGAGGAGAGTGGTGGCTGAACAGGGAGCCATAGATAGAGGCGTTAATGAACAGTACAGAGCCCTTATGAACAACCTCTTGAGAGTTACCGATGCAATATTCAGTTGGACAAGAGGCCCACCAAGACATAAAGTAACTTGGTGGTGGGATGAGGGTGTAGAAGCCACAGTTAAGGAGAAAAGAAGCCTTTTCTGGGAATGGAAGAAGGGTGGTAACAGGGAGGAGTACTTGGCTGCCAAGTGCAGGGCTAGAAGAGAGGTATACAGGGCAAAGTCTGAGTCACAGAGACTTTTACTTGATAATCTAAATCATGGAGAAAGGAAAAATATGATTTTCAAGGTAGCAAATCAGATGAAGAGGGATAATCACGACATTGTAGATGAGCAGTGTGTGATAAATGATGATGGAAGGGTAGTGGTGAACAGTGGGGATATTAAAGATGCATGGAGAGAGCATTATAGCCGGTTGTTGAATAAAGAGTTTGATTGGGACAGGGAAGGTTTGGAGCCAGCAGATCCAGTGTTTAGCCCTTGGCCTTTGATTGACGCTGCTACTGTGAGTGAGGCAATAGGCAGGATGTGGATGGGGAAGGTGGCAGGTGTGTCTGGGTTGACTGCCGAAATGTTGAAGGTCTCAGGAGATACTGGGGTGAGGTTAGTCACTGACCTGATAAACATGATTATATATGAGTGTGTAGTCCCAGATGATTGGCTGAAGAGTGTATTTGTAAATGTGTACAAAGGGAAGGGTGATGCCCTGGAAAGGGGAAATTACAGAGGTAAGAAGGTAGGTGGTGGCGACCATCATCCACTCACTTGATGTAGTGCTGCCTACTTCTTCCTTAGCCTTTATCATTCTCTTTCTGAGCCTGCCCTCCTCTCTTTCTATTTCTCCCATCTTCCCTGTCACTTCTTATTGCTTTTCTTTCCTTTATAGGTGGCTTTACACTGAGTGACAAGCCAAATGGTTTCCTGTAAACCAAGAAACCATTTACAACGCTGGGTGGTAACCATATAACCAAACCATACGTGCTCCCTACGTGTCAACAAATGGGTTGGTGGAGGGTTAGTGCCCCTCCCTGTAAAACAAATAACTCAGAGTCAAATGGCCACCCCTTACAGGATTATGGCGTCTGGCAATAGATAGATAGATAGATAGATAAAGCTCTTAGATCAGATAATGAAAGTAATGGAGAGAGTTCTAGAAGGTATGATTAGAGAAAGAGTGAATATCGATGAGATGCAGTTTGGGTTTATGCCAGGCAGGGGGACCACTGATGCCATATTCATTGTTCGACAGCTTCAGGAGAAATATGTTGAAAAGAAAAGGGAATTGTATTTTGTTTTGTTGATTTGGAAAAGGCCTTTGACAGAGTCCCTAGAGAGGTGGTGAAGTGGGCAATGAGAAAGCTAGGGTTGGAAGAGTGGCTGGTTAGGGTGGTTATGGCCATGTATGTGGGTGCTCGCACCCAGGTAAGAGTGAATGGAGTTTTGAGTGATGAGTTTCCCGTGAATGTTGGTGTGCATCAGGGGTCAGTTTTGAGTCCCTTGTTGTTTATCATGGTGCTTGAAGCTCTCTCACGTGACTTCAGAGATGGACTCCCATGGGAGATGTTGTATGCTGATGATTTGGTGTTGAGTGCAGAGAATGAAAAGGAGGCGGAGGAAAGATTTAAGAAGTGGAGAGATGGTATGGGGTACAAGGGCTTAAGGGTAAATGAAGATAAAACAAAAGTGATGATATCTAGGGTTGGTGGCGGTACAATCAGAGGAGAGGGAGAGTGGCCATGTGCAGTTTGCCACAAGGGTGTGGGAAGTAATTCCATCTTGTGTAGTGTTTGTGATAAATGGGTGCACAAGAGATGTAGTGGTAATAGAGGTAGACTGCGAGATAATGCTGATTTCATATGTGCGGCGTGTTAGGGAGAGCAGGTGGAGATTGTTAGGCGTGATAGGGGTGAACTTGCTGGTGAGTCTCTTGAGTGTGTGGAGGAGTTTTGTAATTTGGGAGACATGTTATGCCGGAGGTGGGGCTGGAGTTAGCTCGGTTGCTAGGGTGAGAAGTGGTTGGAAGAAGTTCAGGGAGCTGTTGCCTCTCCTGACATTGAAGGGATTCTCCTTACATGCTAAGGGGTCTTTGTATGCAGCATGTGTTAGGAGTGTGATGCTGTATGGTAGTGAGACCTGGGCAGTAAAGGAAGAGGATATTCGCAGGTTCAAACGTACAGAAATGACAATGATTAGGTGGATGTGCAGTGCATCCCTGCGTGCAAGGCCTGGGGGGGCTGGGTTTACGATGGAAGAGTTGAGAGGTAGGATGGGACTGGAGTGTATTGGTGTTGTGATGAGGAGAGGTAGGCTGAGGTGGTTTGGACATGTGGAGAGGATGAGGGATGATAATTGGGTACGAAGGGTGAGAAGTGTTAATATTGGGGGAGGGCTTGGGAGGGGTAGACCGAGAAAGACATGGGACGAGGTCATTAAGTGTGACTTAAGGGTTAAGGGACTGAACAGGGAGGCTGCCAAAGATCGAGCAGCATGGAGAGCCGCCATTAGGTGACCAAGGCCGACGCATGCAAGCATGTTGGAGCCTTCAAAAACGAAAACGAAAATGAACACACTGTATTCTTTTGCCTACAGGTGACTTTACACTCCCTCTTCTGTCTTTCTTCATCCATCATCCAATCCTATGTCGCCCCATTAGGAGAGTAGGAACTGGGGACCAGGCAAGTTGGTCCTCACATTTAAGATGAAAGGGACCAGCCTTACTCATCCCTGAGTGGCAATATGCGAGCAGTAAACCCCAACCACCCCTTGGATATAAGCCTACACAGGCTCAATCTGATTGGAGCACTTTAATTACCCACTAAGCCACCAGGTGCCATAATTTGGCTATATGGTTACCACCCAGTATAGTAAATGGTTTCCTGGTGTTTTCTTCATTTTTTCCTTTTCCTTCAGCCTATGGGTAACTCTCCACTGAGCGACAAGCCAAATGGTTTCTGTAACTATTTACTTCGCTGGGTGGTGACCATTTAACCAAATTATGGCGCCTGGTGGTTTGGGTATTAAGGTGCTCCAATCGGATTGAGCCTGTGTAGGTTTATATCCGAGGGATGGTTGGGGTTTATTGCTTATGTAATGTCACTCAGGGATGAGTGAGGCTGGTCACTCTCATCTTAAATGTCAGGACCAACTTGCCTAGTCCTGGACTCCTACAATTCTCATGGGGCAACACAGGTTTGGACGATGGATGGATGGTTGGATATATATATATATATACTCGTATACATATAGACAGTAATCCCTCCAAGATCCAAGATCTAACATGCCAAAGGCATGTCTGGGACTTGGTTTTGTTCGGGACTTGGGAAAAATGCCCCTGGACAGGTACTTATAGACCCCAACCCAAATTAACCTTGAAAGCCATCAAAATAACTCCCTACCAGACATGCACTGCACCTATTTAAGACCCTATTCACACAAATAAGGGACAGAAATCATAAAATAAATGAAAAGGAACCAGAGAACGAGAAATTAGAAGTATGGAAAATATTTAGCAGTGTACAGGGTGCTTAAGACACATCTGTGACTGTTGTGAAGATTATCCTGCCTCCTCCATGGCTCTTACAGTGGTGAAGGTGTACTTGAAGCACATACAGTAATCCAGTGTTGTGCTGCAGTTAATCTTTTGCACTGTGAATTATAATGCTTACCACTCCACATTCTGTTCTTACTTGTGCCACGCCAGTTGCAACACACCAGTGTTGCACTCTGCATTTAATCCTTTGCACTCTGAATTCTAATTTCTTAACACTGCACAACACTGTAAATTCCCATGTGGTCTAGTGGCGAGGTATTGCAGTTTATTCACTGTCCACCACAAAAGCGAGCACACGGGCAGCCATGATGACGAGTGTACAGTCACAACGGTAGGTAGGTGGGAAGTGGGGAGGATGCAGGGGTGTTCTAGCAGACGTCACCGGAACTACGCGCCAAAACACAGCTGTTCATCACCATGCGGCAAATATAGAGTAGCGTTGAATACATATTTTTTTTTTTTTTTTAATGCTAGGAAGTAGGAACCAAAGGCCAGGAGCCCACAAACTGTTCCTTTCAAGTAAAAAAAAACAATGCAAGGGAGAGCCAAACTCAGGATCTGATCATTTTGAGATGCCTGGACACACTGCGTTTGAAAGACTGAAGATCATAGGAAGTGGGAAATGCAGACAGAGGGAGACAGTTCCAGAGATGACCTGTTGCATAAATGAAGGGCTGGGAGTAACAGTTAATTCTTGCAATAGAGAGTTGGACAGAAAAGGGATGAGAGTTTGTTGCTTGATGGGTGCTATGCGCCCATCATAGTGGTGGAGGGATGCAAGCAGACAGTTCAAAGGAGCAGTGACCATTGAAGTAGTGATAGTAAGAGATAAAGATGCAACAGTGCAGCAAAGAGACAAAGGTTGAAGGGAATCAGTAAGAGAAGGAGAGTTAAGGAGATGAAAAGCCTATTGAGACTCCACCCTATTGAGAACAGCTGAATGTGGGGAGCCTTCCCACACATGAGAGTTGTACTCTACACAGAGGAGAATAAAGCCTGTGTATAAAGTCAACAACTGTACAGGGGTAAAGAAGGTACGGAGACGGCTTAGCACACCTTATCTCTTGGAAGCAGATTTTACAAGGGATGTAATATGATGTTTCCAAGATAAGTCCCAAGCAAATGAAACCCCAAGCATATTCAAGGATGATGCAGGATTAAGCTGGATATTATTAAACATCAGTGGATACTCCTGTGGAAGATTTTGTCGGGTTGACAGGTGTAAGAACTGTCTCTGATGCATTAAAAACAAGATTATTTTTACCCCAGTCAGAGATACGAGCCAAGTCAGACATTAGGTATGCCACAGCCTCATCTCTTGTTTGTTGAGATGGACGTTGTGGGAACCGAATGGAAAGGTGAAGAGTGAAGTCATCAGCGTACGAGTGGATAGGGTTAGATGTACAGCTTAGAAGGTCATTGATGAAAAAAAGGAAGAGAGCTGGTGATAGGACAGAGCCCTGAGGAACACCACTGTTGATAGATCTAGGAGAAAAACGATGGCCGTCTACAACAACGGCTATAGAATGACCAGAAAGGAAGCAATGGATGAAGTCACAGATAGAAGGGCAGAAACCATTAAAGGGCAGTTTGAAAATTAAAGACTTGTGCCAGACTCGATTGAAATCTTTTGAGGTGTCAAGTGAAATGGCAAAGCTTTCGCCAAAGTCCCGAAAGGAGGATGACCAGAAGTCTGAAAGGTAGGTGAGAAGACCACATATGGAGCGTCCCTGATGGAACCCATACTGACGATCAGAAAGAAGGCTG
>JAGKTI010001228.1:35365-60708 GCA_018397915.1 Birgus latro | reverse complement strand
CAAAGTACATCGAGTGTTTAAAGGATTTATTTATTTTTAAAGAAATAGATGTATGTATATACAGTATATACACAGTATATACTGTGTATATGCTGTGTAAATATAATGTATATACTGCATATACTGTGTATATACTGTGTAAACTGTATGAACACATAAGCCTATTACTTTTAAAATAAATAAATCCTTTAAACACTCGATGTACTTTGGTAAAAGCAGAACTGTTTTATTTTATGTCTTATGTTGGTAGATTACATTTCTGTGAGTTCTTGGTGGGCATTGAACACATCTTTATTATTTCTTAGGAATAATGTATGGAGAAATTTCCTTCAAAATCCGATAAAATCAATATCTGATGACTGTCATAGGTTGCATACCCATCAATATTGGGGCACGCTTGTTTGTGTATGATGTGTTACAGGTACTGTTGTTGTTGTGGTAGTCCTGAGATCACCTAAAATATGAACCCAGTGAATTGCAGCTCACCATTCTCCTTTCAGGGAATAAAGAAGTAGTTGAGGGGACATTCATGTAACCAGGAAGAAGAGCCAACAGGCTTTATTGTGCCACCACATGAATGCATCCTTCTCCAGCACCAATGTACTATTATATACACAAAGAGTGAATAAAACAATGGCAATGACAACCAAGTATAGTAATATTTCCAGAAGTATTAGAGAAAACACCTTTCTGAGTGAAGTAAATACAATCACTAAATACGCCTGAGAGTACAATACAGTACGAACTTCCAAATCCAAAAAGCTTATTTCTGAAAACCTCTACTTTAAAAAATATGGTAATTTTTTACACAACTGATGGAGTCAGATATCACTTGTTCTCATTCACTCAATGTATATTACAGCAGAAGAATAAGTTTTCTGTGGACAAGTATAAGAACTGATGATTAATTATTGATACAAGACCTTTCGCTGTATTTACTATTACAGTATGGCACCAGACTGCAGGCCATTTAATACACCATTTTCTCAAAGTTACTGTTATGATTCTACATTTCAATACTTTCCAATTTTTGTACACCCTTTGGACCCATGCATTTCCAGCATGACAGTCTGTACTGTAATTCCAAGTGTAAAATATAACAGCTAAATTTGATTCATAGGTCAATTATAGCAAACTGAAGTACTTCTGGACTAGCCAAGGGTTAGTAATAAAAAACAGCACAAAAACACACACACACACACACACAAAGCTAAAACAGTCTAGCAACTTGTAAAATATTTTGTCCTTGTAATCTTTAGTATTAGGATGCAAATGCTAAAGGAAAAAGTTGGTACGGGTTTTAACAAGAGTGGATTTCAAATGCAAACAAGTGAAGGAAATAACTGCAGTACATACTGACAACCACAGTCAGTAAACAAAAAGTTCCACGAGATCTGAAAATCACACAAGACAGTAATTGGACAAGCAATAAGTTGAGGCGTTCACCCACACTGTCCACAGCGAGACTACGATTCAGTACAAATGACACCTGTGATAAGTACAGGAATCATGCAATGAACAGGGTATACAAGGAACTACTCTGTTCACATACAAAGTAAAGGGCTATAGGGCTCGATCTGACTTATATAATCGACAATGGTCACCATCAATAAATAAGCAAACCACTACGAACCACAGTGAACAACAAAGTATGGCTAGAGAAAGATGGAATGTCACAAACATTATGCAACCACATTACTACAAACCATGTGAAGGGGATTTTAAGACAGTATATTCTGATATCATTTAAATGAAGGGCATATCTAACATATCACATAACCACAAACCACACCTGGGATTGTCTTAACACTTTCCTTCAGAATAAGATACACTGGAAGGGAAAACAAACTAATCACAATCAAACTAACTTGAGTTGGATTCCATCACAAATTAGCTTACTAAGAATGACTGCTGAATGGTGAAGAGAGAGAGAGGAGGCAAGATGTTTTATTCTATATGAAGCTGTTGGACTTGCTGTAGAGCTTCCAGTTCATTTATCAAATTACGGTCTCTTGTCCGTGAACGCTTCACTGTGCCGGTGCTCGTACGAGCAGCTGAGAGGTGGTGGTAAATTGAAAACCAGTAATGTGTGAGACAGGGGATGTACCATTTATATACTGTAATTCTAAAAGATGGTGCTAATGAAAGACAAGATGCTATTGTATGGGACAAAGGATGAATCAGTGAGGATGAAACTGCTACTGATAATGATACAACAAAGAAATATTAAAAGTCCACAATGTGGTGGCTGAATGAAAAAATTGGCTTAATTTGCACTTAGTATAGCTTGTTGATCTTAACTTCATAATATAAGTATGTGAGAAGCAGATCAGATATACAGTACTAGGCACTGCTAATATTACTTCTTTGGTCCTTGATTACAATGACATCTTTTTCACTGTAACCACACTACCACTCAGCAATTTTATTCAACTAGTACAGAAGGAGCTGATTAAGGTTATTCCTAACTTCTCCTTTCAGAAAAATTTCTTCAAAGCTGAATAAAATTGTCTGGGGAGAACAAAAACAAAATAAAAATGTCTTCAAACTGAATGGTAAAAAGACAAACAGACTTTGGTTACATACTCAGCACACTTAGCGGGGCAATATAATTATCCAATTACAATATGCCTTTTACAGTGCCATTACATTAACTATTTAAACATGGTTTCAACTTCCTAATGTCAATTCATTATGGCAGATGATTTCTACCCGCAGCAGCACCTTTTCCATAGATTTCTATATTATTTTCTCTATTCAGAGTTCTAAAAAAATGAAGCAAACCTTGTACATTAATTATGTGGTGAGAAAATTTGAATTTCCCATGACTATTAAGAGTTTAGCATTCCAGTGTACTGTAGGGGCCCAACTGGTGAGCCAACACCATGCTGGTTCATAATCATCATCCTGCATCATTCTGACTTTCCCCCACCCCCATCCCGACCCAAAGACTGGATGAGGTAGGGTTCAGAAAGTAATAGAAGAGAAAGGAATGGCAGATGAAAACCTAGTCAACAGCTCCCTAATGATAGGGACCTCAAACATTCATTCACCATTCAAGTCCCCAAAATCATGACTCCACCTCATAGCCACAACCTTCCACACATACACAGTACATGTCATGTTACCTATCAGACATAGACATTTTGACATCAGGAAAAAAAAAAAAAAAAAAGGGAGGTGGGAGGGAATGCTCATTTCCTTGCCAAATCCCTGCAGTCATGAACCTCCACACCCTGCTTTCTCACACATTCATTTACCATACCTATCCATTTTTTCATAGTCTACCATGCCTACTCCCACCTTTAAACTCAATTACCAGTAGCTATTTCTTTTTCATCAGTTGACACATTAATAACTTGTTTGGCTCAATTAAAGGAGTTAAAGGGAAAAGCAATCTCACCAAGTCTAATCAGGCAGCTTAAAGATATTAGAGCCTTTATTAACAATATAAATATATCTAAATAAGGTACCGGGTAACTGCAATTTTATCAATTTTTTGTGGGTGGGTATTATATGGTGGCTACAGTGGACTGAGGTAGTTCATGTGGTAACCAAACACACTTATTTACAGGTAGACTATATACTGTACATAAGTTTCATAATTTAGAGAATTCATGAATGACTTTATAAGTCCTAGTTACTTTCATAATTCAAGTACAATACATACTCTGAATCTAAAGTCCTGATAAAATCACAACTTACTTATGTCATATCTAATTTGTTCAAGCAGATATATAAAAAATTCTTCATACTCACATGACTTGCGGTCAGCATGCCTTGATCTCTTCCGTTCTCTAGGTGTGGACCTTGAGGTAGGGGCCTGGGTGGCAGTCCTTACCAGAGAGTCTAATAAGGCATCCTCACCCTCTATGCTCACACCTTCACCTCCCACAGCCTTCAGGCTCTCATCTCCACGACTCCTTGTCTTGCCTGGTATGGAGTATATTTAGAAATTGAGGAGAGTTTAGGAAAGGTTAGGAGAAGGGAGGAATCAGTCAAGAAGTAAATTTAGCTGCTATTCATATTTGGTCACATCCTTGGCTTGTGTCTTGCATGATGTCTCCACAGTAATATTTTTCCCTACTGATGACGAAATGTTACCCTTCGGTTGTTCCCTGTTCTTTCTTTCCTCACTATAATTCCTCCCATTATATTTCCCTTTCTCCATATTTTTTATATTTCATCATACACTAAGAAGAGAAATTCTTATAAATTCCCCACCATCCCGTATGTGCCGTGAATAAATGATTAATAAAATAGTACAGACCTCCAACTTTCCTCAGTAAATATCCACGGTCCACAATCTTACATAAATGATTGCAGTTAGGACACACTAGAGTAATGCTACATTTGTTGTATCAAAAGTTGGGAAAAAGAAGGTGGCTTGTGAAATGCTTTGAACCCTGCCAGAAGATTGAAATTTTCAAAATGGTGCAAAATGTGGCTGAAAGCATTTACTCTATCTATCTATCTATTGCCTGACGCCATAATCCCGTAAGGGGTGGCCATTTGACTCTGAGTTATTTGTTTTACGGGGAGGGGCACTAACCCTCCACCAACCCACTTGTTGATACATAGGGAGCACGTATGGTTTGGCTATATGGTTACCACCCAGCGTTGTAAATGGTTTCTTGGCTTACAGGAAACCATTTGGCTTGTCACTCAATGTAAAGCCACCTGTAAAGGAAAGAAAAGCAATAAGAAGTGACTGGAAAGATGGGAGAAACAGGAAGAGAGGAGGGCAGGCACAGAAAAATAATAATAAAGGGTAAGGAAGAAGTAGGCAGCACTACATCAAGTGAGTGGATGATGGTCGCCACCACCTACCACTATGAAATGAAAGCATTTACAGTTAAGAAAATTAATCATAGATCCCTCACCTTCCCTAGTCCGTCTCCATGTGTTTTTCCCACGGATAGTCTCGGTATCAGAAACATCAGAGTAGTTGAGAAGCTGCCGCAGGTCAGAGTCAGCCTTTTCCTCCTTCGTCTGTTTGGGTCGCTTGAACTTCTCCATCTATCAAAAGCATAATAGATATTTTACCAAAATAACATATAAGATGAAACTGAAGACAGAAGAGTAGTTTTTGAGTAGTAACTTTACAAATGATGTGTCACACCATGGAAGGAAAATACTATTGTGAGGTAACCTCAGAAAGAACAAGAGAATGCAGTATATGCAAATCAGAGTGAATGGTATAACTTAAGGAGTACAGTACTGTAGTTTGGCATACATTATACAACAGCAGTATCTTACAGTTAGACCTCAGTATACATTCACTTGGTAAATGATAAATTGACAGGGCAATGAACTAAACGCTATACTCAGTTTCATGATAACAATGGTGAAATTTGCTTATATGATAATTGTGGTAGTTGTGTACAACAATCCCATGCATACACAGTCCCTCTCACGCAAGCCAACAGTCAGACGTTTGTGCCAAAATGGCCATCCAGTGTTTAAATTTGCTGAAACACCATGGCTATCACCAAATAATTGTGAAATAAATGGCGCAGGGTGTGATATTAAGTGGAGTGATAACTTTTTGTGTATGAAATACTGAAATTTGTGATCCAAATCATGACTGGCAATGATACTACCCTTAGTGGAAAGCATGTTGCTACTGAGCTCTCAGTACAAGCCTGAATGGATGAGGTTTTTTGAGATTTTAGCTTACATGGTCCTTGGCCCCCTTCCTATCCCCACTGAGCCCATGTTATACAGTGCTGACCTTGGTACATGATAAATCGTTATGTGATGAGTTTTCACTTAAAATAACCCCATCCCATACTGGGGTGTGACTACAGTCAGGCCTCATTATATATTTGTTCACTATGTGATAAATCACTAAAACAATGAACTAAGAGTTAGGCCCAGTTTTGTGATATCAAAATTTGCTAGAATGATAATTGTCATGGCCACTTACAACTATCCTATGCGTATGTGGTGATGCATGCAAGCCGACAGTCAGACATTTGACCCAAGGTTGCCCCGTGGTGTTTACACATGCAGAAACCTCGTCTCAGGCTTCTGTGCAGGCAGCCTCCTTCATGCCACCCCTCTGAAGACCTTGTCTTATTCATCCACTCACTCATGTGTCCTGCACCTATGATCATCTCTCTTGCATTTTCTGAGTTACCCAACCTTCTTGCTTATGTATGGCCATTAAAACACCATTGCTATCATCCGATTACTGAGCAAGTACATAATAAATAGTGCTGTGCGTGATAATACGGCAAGGTGACTTTTTGTGTGTGGAACAATTGGAACTTGTAACTCAAAAATCATGTTTGGCACTACTCTCAGTGGAAAGCATGGTGTTACTGAAGGGAAGGCTGAAAGACTAAGGCATAGCCATTTCATTGGTGTGAAATTGGACATTACTAAACACCACAAAGAGGGGCAGGGTAAGCAAGATTGCCAAGGTCTGCCCCAGTCCACAGTCTCTTCAGTAAGAGAGAAATCAGATGCCCTACTAATGGCATCGCAGAGTTGCCTACCCTGATTGCTAAACAACTAACCAGAATATGGGAGCCTCTAATAGAGAAGATGGAGCATCTCCTACCTCTGTGGGTTTATGAACTCAACCAAGTGATGCAGCCTCAGCATCACAGTTTAGCTGCACTAAACCTCTTGCTCTGTGGAAGGGTCTTTGAGATAAGCATGGAATGGAGGAGGAATGCAAAGCCAGCACAGGTTGGTTTGAACTGTTTGAGGCCTGTGCTGGCCTTAGACATGTGACCATGCAGAGCAAGGCTGCTAGTGCTGACCACTTGGCAGCTGAGGCCTTCCCTGCAAAGCTGAAGGCGGTCATAGAGGAGGGGGGATACAGTCATCCCTTAGCATCTGCGTTTTTAACATACATGGTTTTAAATATCCACGGGTGGATATAACATACACAGTTTTAAATATCCACGGGTGGATACAGTACCGGGGCGGGATTCACTAAGCATTTCATCTCGTTGAACTCTGCTGACATTGTTCACTGCAAATGTAACATTATCCCAGGCACAGTTCATGGCTGTTTTAGTGATGGCATTATCCAGTGAATCAAATATAACACTCTTCCTTTTGGCAACTTCATTTATTAATGCCATTAATTCATCAAGGTAAAAGTTAGGACGGGCTGGGAGTATTCCTTTTCTTCCATGTTCTCCTTTGAAATCTTGGTGGCAAAGGGCTTTGTTATGTTTACCAGGTGATACAAGGGGAAAGTTCCATGACTGGTAGGTCATACCAGAGCTTTGTGTGTAGGAGCCTCCATCATTGGCTAATTGGAAATCAGTTGGTAACAATTGAAATGCCTGATGAACCTGATGACCCTTCTCCCATTGCCAAGGACATGTAAAGTGAAAATTTAAACTGTTTTTATAGCTTTTCTTACCCTTATTACTGTATTGTTTGTAAAGATGTACAGTACACAGGAAATGGGGGGTGTCATTACTCATGGAACATTTGTTTTTGTTGTCGGGAATGTCGATGATGTGGAGGCTGGAGGAGGGAGCTGGGACGAGTAGTCAGAAGAGGCCATCCAGTAGTATTCATTATTTTTAACTTTTTTAGTGTTTTTGTATTAAATAAAGTGGTTGTAAACATGTAAATAGAGTTTTTTTTTATTTATATATCCAGGGGTGTTTTTAAGGGGGGCAGCAGATATCTGCGGACTTTTAACATACACAGGTGTCTCTGTTACCTAACCACTGTGAATGTTAAGGGAGCACTGTACTCTCCAAAACAGGTTCTGAATTTTGATGAGACAGACCAGTTTTGGAAATGTATACCTGTAGTTACTGGCAGTCTATCAACAGTACGGTAATTATGAAACATATACTGTACTGTGGTTTTGCTATACACCTCAAACTGCATTGCCCAACTACTGTGTGATGCACCTGTCAGTTTTATCATCATATTAATGATCCTATAAAACAAAAGAAAGAAAGGAAGAAGGAAAGGAAGACATAAGACGAAAATAAGGAAAGACAATTCTGAGGTCAACTGGTATTCAGTTTTAAGGTGGACTCAATACTTTGCATACAAAACTCGAAAGGTTGTATACCCTTATCAAAAACTACCCAAACACCAAGGTACAATGGATGTGAAAATGAGCAGAATACAGCTTGTCATCTCAGAATGACTGGTATGCCTGACTATGAAGTGATGCAGCTTGAATCCACAACATTGGTGCATGGTGCAGTAACCATTCCTGATATGCCGTACATATGAGGAGAGTGATTTTCAGGTTCACTGCCCATATGTTCCAAAATGCATGGTGCTTACAATATCTGGATACTTTGTGGTGAGTGTGCAGTACAGTGGTGAAAGATGGGACTAAGTACTGTACAGGTATCTGCATGTTCAACAGCCAATGAAGACTGAACCCTCCCTCTTACTCTGAAAGGTGTCCGCTTGTACCACTTAGCTTCTCTCACTTCTTACCTCCACAATCATCTTCCCTCTTGTCTTGTTTCTCTCCCTGTGTGCTGCCTTTTTCTGTATCTGTTGTAATACTCTCTCTCGGCAGGTACGGTACTCAAGGGCAAACTCACTGATGACTGAACACACATGCTGCACTTTGATATCATCAACCATATGTAATGGAGTTCCCAGCCACAAAAGGAACCGCTGAAATCTGGGAGAAAAGGGAAAATTGATGGTAACTGGCAATTATTACTGAAATGTCTTAACTGTACTTATAAACAATAAGTGATGTATGATGCTACCAAATGTACTGCGACAAAAGGCCATATTTTCAGTTGCATACAAGGATTTCTATCACTTCTTCCCTAATGATTTACTTTGCCCATTATGCCTTCGTATTTTCTTGTACACAATCATTATCCTTTTAACAAAATGAAACAGAATGCAAAAATAACAGAATTCATTTGAACAAAACGCTCTGAAATCTCATACTAAAATTCTTCCTGCTCCTGGCACCTTGCCAAACCCCTTCTAACAACTCTACTTCATCCTCTTTCCCTTCTCTTTTCTGTACTGATGGCTCTGTAGCTGCTTCTTCTACTGAAAAGGCAAAATTCTTTGCTCAGACTTTCTCTTCCCAAACCACCTATCTTCCAGTGCTGTTCATCTCTTCCCCCCCACTCTGACTTCCTTATAAATGACATTAAAATTTCTTCAACTGATGTACTTTTGCACTCACTGGCCTCAATGCTAGCAAGGCATACAGGCGTGATGGGGTCCTTCCTGTTGTTCTCAAACTGTGCTTCTGTGCTTACACCCTGCCTAGGTAAACTCTTTTCCCTTTATCTGTCAAATTGTACCTTTCCTTCTTGCTGGAAGTTTGCTCTTGTTCAGCCTGTCCTGAAGAAGGGTGACTGTTCCCAGCTCTACAACTATTGCCCAACTGCTTTAACATTCTGTATTTCCAGAGACTTTAAGTCCATTCTTTGAAAAAAATAAAAAATAAATAAAGCATCTTTCCTATCATAAATTTGTTTCAAACTGTCAGTACCAGTATGGATTCTGCCAGGGATGCTCCACTGGCGATTATCTCATCTTCTCTCGGAGTATTAGTCATTCCCCTCTCAGGACTTTGGCAAAAGCTTTGCCAATGCATTTGAGATCTCAAAGGCTTTCGATTGAGTCTGGCATAAAACTTTAATTTCCAAAATGCCCTCTTACAGTTTCTATTCTTCTGTCTGTCCCTTCATCTTGTGCTCTCTTTCTGGTTGTTGTATGGCTGCTGCTGAAGACAGTCACCGTTCTTCTCCTCAAACTATCAATAATGGTGTTCCTCGGGATTCTGTCCTATTGCCAACTCTCTCTTCTCTGTTCAACAATGAGTACATCTAACCCTGTCCATGCATATGCTGATGACTCCATTCACTCCCCACAGTGTCCATCACAACAACTATTTCAACAAACAAGGAATGAGGCTATGACACACCCAATTTCTGACCTGGCTCATATCTCTGATTAGGGTAAAAGTACCTTCGATTTTAATTCATCCAAAACTCAGTTCAACCCACCAAAATCTTTCACAGGAATATCCTTTAATACCTAACTCCTACTGGGCTGATTCTCTGTTAGACAGTTCACCTCCCTTGAGTCACTGTGTTATAACCAATGTAAATCTGTACCTCACATGAGGCTTGAAGCATGGTTCAGGTAGACCTTCACTGTGCCTGTTATGAGGTCTGCAGCTCAGCAAGGGTTAACAACATCCAACTCAATCTTGCATCATCTCTGAGCATACACGAGGTTTCATTCTCTCAAAATTTACCATGGAAAGACCATATCACCTCTCTTGCAAAATCTTCTTCCAACAGATTATGTGTGCTAAGCTGACTCATCCCAATAACTTTCATCCTCTTAGTGACTTTCTTCAACCTCTGTTTCTTCACTGGTCACTGCTGTTCTGAACTTTCTGTCTGCATCCCCCCCTCCCTTATGGTGGGCATGTTCCACCTATCTAGCAGCAAACTCTCATCCCTTTTCTATCCAGCTCTCTAATGCAAGAGTTAACTGATACTCCCAGTCCTTCATGTATACAACAGCTCAAATACAGAACAGTCTTCCTCTGTATGTACTTCCCTCCACCTATGACCTCCAGTCCTTTAAATGCAATGAGTCCAGACATCTCAAAATAAACAGATCCTGATCTTGGAAGATATATGTTTTTTTTTTTCCTAGGAAAAAACAAACTTGTGGGATTCCTGTGGTTCCTTCTTATCTGCATTAAAAAAAAAAAAAAAGCAGAAATAAGCCAGACAGGAAGGGATGCTACAAAGCCTCCTAAGCTGACAAGAATGTGAGCCTAAGCCACATTCCTGTCAAGTAAATTGTCAAATCACTAACCTTGTCATGACTCGCCGGTAAATGATACCCAGCACTATGATCCTCTCTGCACAGTCAGCCAGGAATTCTGACATCCTGGAAAACAAAATTAAGCACAACAGTAAGAGTAAGGAATACAAGGAGCCTGACTTGAAGATCATTCTTTTTGTACTTAACTGAACTATTTATCATCATCATCAACATTATCTGTTTTGGACTTATGTCTGTCATTCATGTAACATATGACAAATGGGTTCCACTGATAGCATTCCTTCACCCTGTTGTCCTGCATCAGATCTCTATTAATACCTGTAGATCTGAGGTTAGCACTCACCACTATGGCTTGTGTCTTCTTTGGTCTACCTCTCACAGTACTTCTGCACCTCCTAACAAGCTCACTTAGTCCATCCTCTCGACATGACCAAACCATTTCAATCTCCTCCTTTCCAATGTTTTTCATTCCCAGCTGTCTTCTCAGCTTTCTGAGGATATCCCATCATCTAAATTTACTCCACATACTTAGTTGATCATTCTCGTGCTGTCTCATTATATCCTTCTCTTTTACTTCCCATCATCTTTCACTAACATACAATTAAACAACTGAAGCATAGGTAGGTACCAAACACTTTTCCTTTTGTGAACAATGAGATTACCTGATATATCAGACTGAGTGCCATCTCTGAATTTTTCCATCCACTTCACACTCTAGCAATAACACTCTGTGCTTCACCACCAACAGCATTCATAACATCATTCAGGCAGCAGAATTTGTTCAAAATCCCCAGTGACTCATCTATCACCAGGGATTTTATTGGTCCACATCAAGTGGTCTGGTAATACTCCTTCATTTACTGTGCTGTATGGTACTGTATGTTGTAAATTATATCCCTATTAGAAACTACTGTACTATCATCATAACACACTCAAGTTCACCTTACTCAACACTATCACATCATCTATTCTAGCTCAACCCTTCTTACTCACCACTCACACCTCTTAACAGACCAAAAAGTGATGCGAGCCTGTCTAGTTTTACAGGACAATAGAAATGCACTGGACCCAGATCTGAGGCCTCTTGAGCTTTTTATGGGTAGATGTTTTAAGTACAGGAGGATTCCTAGTGCACAAGCACCCCTAATTTTGATAATCATAGCAAACAGTGATAACCTGGCCAATATTTATTCCCCCACAACCCCAGGGATACCAGGAAGAAAGAGATTAGAAATTTGTATGAAGACTTAGTACGGTAAAACCCCACTAACTCGGACCTCCCATTCCTTGGACAAAAAAATCTGGCAGATAAATTCAACGTAACCTGGACGAGTATGAGTTATGATATTTCCTGTCATATAATGTGCACTTTCCTCCCCCCAATTTTTTGCATTATACCACGAAGGTCACGGTTTGGGGGTAGGCCTATGGGTTGGGGCGACTGGTACCCACACATCCATTCCCCAGAATGGCAAAAATAATGAAATATGAAAGCCAAAGCCACTAAGCCAGAAGCAAATCACTTGCTGGCCTTACTACTTATTAATTAAGATTTCAATAATGTAGACTTGCATGAGTATGAAGAATCATAAATACTGTACAACATAAACAGTAAACTATGCATTCTGTGGGTTAGATATGCGTACACATGGTGCATGGGGTGATCACAATATGTAAGTTGCATTGTTAGATTGTAAACAAAAGACAGCAGCTTGTCCGTTTGTGAATGCAAAGCGGAGGTGGAAGATTTGTATATTTGTGTATTTCCATTATAAATAAATGCTTTCATGCAAAATTATTTCTCCTCACAATTTATTGGTGGATCTTGAATCATTTTCATTTTCATTTTTGAAGGCTCCAATATGCTTGCATGCATCGGCCTTGGTTACCTAATGGCAACTCTCCATGCTGATCAATCTCTGGCAGCTTCCCTATTTAGTCGCTTAACCCTGAGGTCACGCTCAATGACCTCGTCCCAGGTCTTTTATGGTCTACCTTTCACTACCCTACCCTCAGCATTAACACTTCTCACTTTCTGCACCCAATTCTCATCCTCCATCCTCTCCACATGCCCAAACCATCTCAACACAACACCAATACACTCCAGTCCCGTCCTACCTCTCAACTCTTCCATCATAAACCTAGCTCTCCCAGGCCTTGCACTCAAGGATGCACTGCACATCCACCTACTCATTGCCATTTTGTATGTTTGAGCCTGTGAATATCCTCTTCCTTTACCGCCTAGGTTTCACTACCATACAGCATTACACTTCGAACACATGCGCATACAAAGATCCCTTAGCACGGAGGAACAGTCCTCTCAATGTCAGGATAGGCAACAGCTTCCTGAACTTCTTCCAACCACTCCTCACTCTAGCCACAGAGCTAGCTCCACCCCCACCTCCAGCACATAACAAGTCTCCCAAATAACAAAACTCTTCCACACACTCAAGAGACTCACCAGCAAGTTCAATCCTTTCATGCCTGGCAATCTCCACGTGTTCTCCCAGACCCACTGCCTAAAGGAAATCAACGTTATATCGCAGTCTGCCTCTAATACCACTACATCTCTTATGCACCCACTTATTACAAATATTGCACAAGGTGGAATTACTTCTCACACCCTTGTGGCAAAGCACACATGGCCACTCCCCCTTTTCTTTGACAGTACTGCCCCCAGCCCTAGATACCATCACTTTTGTTTTATCTGCTTTTACTCTTAAGCCCTTGAGCCCCATTCCGTCTCTCCATTTCCTAAATCTTTTCTCTGCCACCCTTTCATTCACTGCAATCATCACTAAATCATCAGCATACAACACTTCTCATGGGAGTCCATTTCTGAAGTCATATGAGAGGGCTTCAAGTACCATAATAAACAGCAAGGGGCTCAAAACTGACCCATGATGCACGCCAACATTCACAGAAAACTCCTCACTCACATCTCCATTCACCCTTATCTGGGTGTGAGCACCCACATACATGGCCATAACCACCCTAACCAGCCACTCCTCTATCCCAAGCTTTCTCATTTCCCACTTCACCACCTTTCTAGGCACTGTGGCAAAGGCCTTCTCCAAATCAACTAAAACACAGTACAGTTCCTTATTCTTTCCTATATGTATTTCCTGAAGCTGTCGAACAATGAATATGGCATCAGTGGTCCCTTTGCCTGGCAAAAACCCAAATTAGATTTCAACACTTAACTATTTCTTTAATCATACCCTCTAATCTCTCTCCATTACCTTCATTACCTGGTCCAAAAGCTTTATTGCCCACTCCAAATGCTTTATGCCTCTATAATTTCCTCTTTCCAGGGCATCAACCTTCCCCTGGTACACATTTACAATTACAATCATCAGCCGATCATCATCTAGGACAACACACTTATAAATGATTGTATTTATCAAATCAGTGACTAATCTCACTCCTGTATCTCCTGAGGCTTTTAACATTTCAGCAGTCAACCCAGACACACCTGCTGCCTTCCCCACCTGCATCCTGCTTATTGCCCGGCTCACAGTAGCAGCGTCAATCAAAGGCCAAGGGCCAGACACTGGATCTGCTGGCTCCAAACCTTCACTGTCCCAGACAAACTCCTCATTCAACCTCTCAGTCTGAATGAATAACAATATTCTTAGTGCCTGTAGCTGAACAAGTATTCAGTGTGGATGAGACAGGCCTATGGTGGGAAGTACCTTTACTGATTGTTGATAGGAGTTTGAAGTGAATGACTCTCAGTAATTTTCATGGAGACATAGAACTACTTCCTTATAAGAAAAAGAAAAAAACTAACTTTGAATTGATTCAGTAACTCTGTTAAGATTACGGGTGCACTGGACAGTAAATTTTGCTATCTGGCCGGATATCGGATAGGCCGGATACTTGAAAAAATATCTGGCTGGATACCAGATAATATGCAAAACATATTTTGAAGATACAGTAAAACCTCGATATAACGGACTTCAACAGACCGGAATTCGCTTTTATCAGACTTGAGGGGCTACTGCACTAAATTCCTATATACTGTATTGGAAAAAGTCCGATAAAACCAGAAGCAGTCCAGACTGCCTGACCACTTCAGCTATGTTCTATCTATTGCCAGACGCCTCAATCCCGCAAAGGGTGGCCACAAACAAATCGCCTCCATGTCACTCTGTCCCCTGCCATTTCACTACCATGCTCCCAACTCACACCCCCCTCTCTCATATACCTCTCCACTCCATCCCTCCATCTCATCCTCGGCCTCCCCCTCCCTCTCGCCCCCTCCACCTCACTCACATACACTCTCCTCGTCAGTCTTTCACTCTCCATCCTCTCCACATGCCCAAACCACCTTAATGTGTTTCTCCTAACGCTTCCCATCATGTCCACAACCACACCACAACGCTCCTTCACTTCCTCGTTTGCTAGTCTGTCTCTCCACGTGACTCCACATGCTCCTCTCAAATAACTAATTTTCACTGCTCTCACTCTTGACTTCTGTCCTTCCAACAGGGTCCAAGCTTCACTTCCATATGTCAGAGTTGGTATCACAATACTGTCATGTAACAACTTTTTCACTTCCATGCTCACCTCCCTGTTTCTTATCACTGCTTTCAACGAACCAGCAACCTTCCTTCCCTGCTGCACCCTTTCGAGCACTTCACCCTCCAGACTTCCATCCTTACTCATCACACTGCCCAAGTACTTAAATTCACTCACATTCTCCATATCCTTCCCATCCAATCTCACTGTACATTCACTGACTTCACGTCTCTCGAAGACCATCACTTTACTCTTCCCTACATTCACCTTTAGATTCCGTTTCTTACACACTCTCCCAAACTCATCTCCCAAGCCTTGTAGCTTTCCTTCATCTTCGCTCAACAACACAGTATCATCTGTAAACAACAGTACCGGGAGTTTCCAAACACTGCCCTCTCTCACTAGGGCCACTCCAACATCCACTGCCTGACCTTGTATCTCTTTTATAACCCCATCCATATACAGATTGAACAACCATGGAGACATGACACATCCTTGTTTCAATCCAACCTTCAAATGGAAAGATTCACTCAGTTGCCATCCACCGCACTGCAGCCTTAGCACCCTCATACATACTCTTCACTGCCTTCAACAACTTCCCATCCACTCCATATATTCAATAAAATAAATAACAGACATGTTTATCAGTGTACAGAACAGTATTATTATATATATTACACCATCTGATTAATGTAGTGAAGTTATGACACTGCACAGTACCACAGTGGCAGTCAAAACAGTTTAAAAACCGTTCTTGCGATCCGGACTAATGTATGATATATCGCAAAAAGTCTGGATTAGCAGGGGGAAGTCCGGATGTCGTTTTTATCGGAATTTCACATTTTTCGGAAAGGTTTGGGCCCCAATTAGTCCGTTATAGTGAGGTCTTACTGTATACAATGAAAATTACTTTCATTATCATACCTATATGCTTCTAGAACCACCTTCTGCAGCTTGTGACTAATAATGCCATATTATCTCAGAGGACTGTGAAAGACATACTTGCAAAAAGCCACAGATTAAGTACTCACTTTAACCATTCAGCTTTAGCATGTTCAGAGTTCAAGGCAATCCAGAGAGAACAAGGACTGGATCCACTGCTACTAGTTCAAGATGTTTCAACACAGTGGAACAGTGCCTACCTTATGCTGAGTCGGTTACTGAAACTGAAGAGAGCTGTTCAATTATATTTCGCTGATCACGATGAACTTCCAAATATCACTTCAAATGAATGGGAAATTATTGAAAACTTGCTTACTATCCTCAAACTGTTCTTTCGGCTCCATATGGATATGAGCTCAGAATTATGCACTTTATCGACAGTTATTCCCAATTCAGTATGTGCACTTTGGAAAGATTTCTTTCTAAAACTGATGAGAAGGATCATGGTGTCAAAGCAGCTAAAGAGGAACTGCTGTCATCAATTCATAAACATTTTTTCTCTGAAAATGGACTCCACATTATGAAGGATCGATTGTACATCTTAGCAACGGCAATGGATCACCTTGTTTCAAGCTACAGTTTTTGAGTTCGAGTGAAAGAGGACAAGGAAAGGCATGGCTTTTAGAGGAAGTGATGAACTACAAGAAACAAGTTTTGCATGTGGAAACACCAGATGAAAATAAGAATTATAGTGACACTGAAAAACATTCAGGAAATTTTGTGGCTAAATCAGGTAGTGATGATGATGCCTTTATAGTTTGCTTTAACCACTTAACCGCGGGCTGTCACTTTCATGACACTCGGTGGCGATGGCTTGAGCTGTGGGCTGTCAATTGGATGCCTCTGTTTTTATTTTAACCCTTTCGCGCACCGTAAGTTTTATTAAGTTTCACGGCTCACAATTTTACTTGCCCGCGCCCGCCACCAGGCCACCCGCGTGACACAAACTGCACGTATTCTTACCTTATTTTCACCACCCAAACCTCTAAATACTGCCCTGAAACTCACATCATCTTATTCGCCGATGTTTGTTCTAGCTGATAAGCCAAAAGAAAAACCAGAAAAATAAGAATAAAAGTACATTAGGCCGCTGTGAACAAACATTTCGGAACGTTGATCTCACTTCCCAACATCGTCGTTTGAGTGTTTTCCATCATACGGAAAAATGTTATTATAAGTTTTGATAGAGAATGTCATTGGCTTTCTAATGCGGTGTGTCCGGTTGTGATGCAATTTGTTGTTTTCGAGAAAATAGCCAAAAACTAAAAGCCATTTTTGTAAAAAAAAAAAATGATTATTGTTCAGGGAGGTATACTGCAGAAGTTTTCTCACACACCTTATGTTTTTATTAAATAATCTTATGTAGAATTTCATAAGCTTTCTCCTGATACCTTTTTGTTTTGATACGCCTCATAGTTTCCGAGTAAATCGCAAAAAACTACAGGATACTCACAGCCGCCGTGCAATTTCGTCATGCGCGCACAATAACCACCTACGTAACCACAACTTTTCATTAGAGAAATTACATACTTATGTCCTGTACATACGTAGAATTCACTGATCTTTATCATGGTTCCTACAGGAAATTGATACGTTCAATAATTTTGAAGTAAATGGACGACAAAGATAGAACACTCTTCCTCGCCCGCAAGCAGGATAAAAATGCTCAATTTCCCTGCCTCACGAGGAATTAGTTGGAGAAGAACAAGGAGGTTTTAGGAAGGGAAGAGGTTGTGTAGACCAGATATTCATTCTTAGATCTGTAGTGGAAAAGTTTCTAGAGAAGGGCAAGAAGTTGTATGCAACCTTCATGGATCTGGAGAAAGCATATGACAGGGTGGATAGACAAGGTTTGTGGAAGGTATTAAGAATATATGGAGTGGATGGGAAGTTGTTGAAGGCAGTGAAGAGTATGTATGAGGGTGCTAAGGCTGCAGTGCGTGTGGATGGCAAACTGGGTGAATCTTTCCATTTGAAGGTTGGATTGAAACAAGGATGTGTCATGTCTCCATGGTTGTTCAATCTGTATATGGATGGGGTTATAAAAGAGATACAAGGTCGGGCAGTGGATGTTGGAGCGGCCCTAGTGAGAGAGGGCAGTGTTTGGAAACTCCCGGTACTGTTGTTTGCAGATGATACTGTGTTGTTGAGCAAAGATGAAGGGGAGCTGCAAGGCTCGGTAGATGAGTTTGGGAGAGTGTGTAAGAAACGGAATCTAAAGGTGAATGTAGGGAAGAGTAAAGTGATGGTCTTCGAGAGAAGTGAAGCCAGTGAATGTAGAGTGAGATTGGATGGGAAGGATATGGAGAATGTGAGTGAATTTAAGTACTTGGGCAGTGTGATGAGTAAGGATGGAAGTCTGGAGGGTGAAGTGCTCGAAAGGGTGCAGCAGGGAAGGAAGGTTGCTGGTTCATTGAAAGCAGTGATAAGAAACAGGGAGGTGAGCATGGAAGTGAAAAAGTTGTTACATGACAGTATTGTGATACCAACTCTGACATATGGAAGTGAAGCTTGGACCCTGTTGGAAGGACAGAAGTCAAGAATGAGAGCAGTGGAAATGAGTTATTTGAGAGGAGCATGTGGAGTCACGTGGAGAGACAGACTAACAAATGAGGAGGTGAAGGAGCGTTGTGGTGTGGTTGAGGATGTGATGGGAAGCGTTAGGAGAAGCACGTTAAGGTGGTTTGGTCATGTGAAGAGGATGGAGAGTGAAAGACTGACGAGGAGAGTGTATGTGAGTGAGGTGGAGGGGGCGAGAGGGAGGGGGAGGCCGAGGATGAGATGGAGGGATGGAGTGGAGAGGTATATGAGAGAGGGGGGTGTGAGTTGGAAGCGTGGTAGTGAAATGGCAGGGGACAGAGTGACATGGAGGCGATATGTTTGTGGCCACCCCGTGCGGGATTAAGGCGTCTGGCAATAGATAGATAGGTTTTATTATTATTTTTTTTTTTAATGCAAATTATACACGTAAAATATCATAAGCTCTTTGATAGTGCTCTCAGTAACTCGACATGACCACTAGTCTTTTTGCTAGGTACTGATACTGAAGCTGAACTTTCTTCCATCTCATATGTGTATGTGTAAAAAACAATGCCTATTTGCGAAAAAAAAATATAGAAATGTAAAAATAGGTCAATATACAAATCAACAAAATATGGATAACTCACTTGCTCCAGAGGTGTTGAGCTGCTGGGAGGAACTTGAAGGAACTGAAGATGAGTTAGGTAGTGTGCGAGTTGTGTGTGTGTGTGTGTGTGGGTGGGTGCGTGAGTGAGTGTGAGTGTGTGTGTGTGGGTGCATGAGTGAGTGTGAGTGTGTGTGTGTGTGTGTGTGGGTGTGTGAGTGAGTGTGAGTGTGTGTGTGTGTGTGTGTGTGTGTGTGTGTATGTGCATGTATGTGTGTATGCACGTGTGTGTATGTGTGTGTGTGTGGCATATTCTCTGTTCCTTGAACCACGTTTGCCTAACACATGCGATGCACACAATAGATTTCTCCACGAACATTCGCTGCACGACTTATGTATATAATGTCACACATGTGTCGATGTGGCGTATTTTCTTGTCTCTGCTCATTACGTAACTTTCCACTGTCAGTCAATGTATGCAATATTTCTCGGTTAACACTCGCTGCACTATTTTATACGTATATTTCACACTGAACCATATGCAATATAAAACACTATCATATGATTCCATCCCAGCCTCCTCTGTTATTCCCTTCCTTACTGTATGGCGTACGAGAGTGCCTGCTCCCTTAGCAACTGATGCATATGTCTTTGTATCTCTATGGCATAACATAATGCCTGCTATGGTAGGTCAGTTATTTCACTAATCCAGGCACTATATGTTTCACAGACATGAGTAATGGCTTCACTATAAGGGTAAAATACATCATTTTACGGGCAGGGTGAGTGGAAACCCCGCTATAACAAACCAGACTCCTGCCTCTAGGTCTAACGGCTGATAACGGGCCCCAATGCTTTACAGACAATATATCTATGTTCAATAGACACAATCAATTCCTAGTACAGTCAAAAACACTGTACAATCACAATATTTCAATAATGGCTTCAGCCTCGGGTGGGATGGGGAAAATGGCAGATTTAAAGGGACAACTCAACACAGCACGACCCTGCTGTCTGGCTGCTAGTGGAGCATTGAGATTCTATCACTACGTACAGTCGCATATGAGCCATTGCAGTGTTGCCAAGGTCTAACCTCGGGAGAGACACGTGGCTGCTAGAACACTACAAAATTTGATGCAAATTGACCGAAAATTTATTTTTTGGTTAATTTTTTTTTTAGTTTTCACATGATTTGAGGTCCTGTGCTTTGGCACACCACACAACATGAAATGCAAATTGCGGTCCCGTGCGCGAAAGGGTTAAGTAGCCGGGGATTTCAAGATATAAATTTATATGAAAAATTTTAGGAGAAGCCTGACTGATATTTATATCACTCAGGCTAGTTTTGGCCAATATTTTAAACAAGTAAGTCAGAGCGCGAATTACCACCGGCGGGAAGTGCCAGGACCGCCTCCCACAACCCCGCAGTTTAGGGATTAAAGAAATAGCAAATGGAACTGAAAGCAATATGGAGAATGACTTAAAAAGAAAGATACCTATGGAGAAAGATGTCTCTCTAGTTGAGCCAGCTGAAGAAGATGACAGATATCTACAGCTTCCCCTTTTAGCATGAGAAAAATGTCCCCTTAAATACTGGAAGGAAGAGGATAAGTTTCCAACTATGAAGCAACTTTCCAGCAAGCATCTGCCAACACCAGCATCATCGGTTATTCGGAAAGACGGCATTCAGAATATGGCAATGTCTTTGAAAAAGAGCGTTCATGAATGTTACCAAAACATGGCGAGATGCTACTTTTCATCCATCACAATGGTTGAAAGTTTTCTTATTAGTTCTATATTGTCTGAAGATTGATTCACATGGGTATTACTCACTGTATTTTATTTGATGTATTGTGTTTACGAATTTACATTGTTTTCGAGATTAAACATGCTCAGTAGCTACTATTTTGTGTGAAAAACTAGATTTATACTGTATCTCTCAAAGCAAGTTGAAATGTATCATAATAAATGAAATACAGTACTGTAATTTAGACGGAAGTTTAAAAGACTTTTTACTATGCTGTATTATCCGGCCTATCCAGCTGGATAAATGAAATATCCAGCGGGATACCGGATAACTGCAATATCCGGCCCGGATATCAGGTGCATACCTAGTAAATATTTTAAATAGTGAGATGGGTGACTTTACACTCCCTCTTCAGCCTTTCTTTCCTTCATTCTTTCCTCGTCCATCTGCCTGTGGGTGACTCTACACTGAGTGACAAGCTAAATGGTTTCCTGTACACCAGGAAACCATGTACTACACTGGGTGGTAACCATATAACCAAATTTTGGCACCTGGTGGTTAGTGGGTAATTATGGCGCTCCAATCGGATTGAGCCGGTGAAGGTTTATATCCAAGGGATGGTTGAGGTTTACTGCTCACATAATGTCACTCACGGATGAGTGAGGCTGGTCACTCTCATCTTAAATGTCAGGATCAACTTGCCTAGCCCCGGGCTCCTACGTTCCTCTGTGGGGCGACACAGGATTGATAATGGATGGATGGTGTTTTCAAGTATGAAGAATATCCATCAATAAACAAGAAAAAGACAATTTTACATGGGATAGGTTAGGTCAGGTAAGGATAAGTTTGGATGGGTTAGGATAAATTAGGTTATGGAAATTTTGGTTAGGTTTCGAGAAAGTAGCACTGATAAGGGTAATTTCATCCAGAAAATGGCATTCTAAGATGGGGTCCGTTTGTCTTCGGCACACCAAAAGGTGGTGCTGTCTGTCTTTAGCTCCTTTGGGGAATGTAAATAAAGACTGCTTTTTAAAGGCATTTCACCACAGCTAAAAGAAAGAAAATACATCAAAACTTGAAACACACTCACAAACTATTCAGAGAATCTCTTGAAGAGCTTTGGTACAAAAGAAAAAAAAGCTGAAGAAACTCTAAAATAAGGTTGTCCTATGTCTCCTTGAGGATTACCTGATTTTCTACTAACTATTTATTTATTTATTTATTTATTTTTTACGGCCAAGACAAAGATATACTGTCTAAGAAAGATGTCGTGTAAATAAGATTTTTGACCCTTGGCCTAGGCCTGCCGGAAGACATAACGAGTGCCTGTCTATATAAGAAAAGGCTGTTTGATATTCATTTGCTGTAACCTGGAGAAAAAAAACACATTTTGTAGTTTCTGAGGCTATTAATACTTATGTGATAATTCAAACAACCTCATAACTCAGACAGCCTTCCCCCTGAATAGTCCGTGTTGGTGGAGTCTTAATGTATAAGGATCTCAGCTTCAACCTTGATTCTATACATTTTGAGCTGAAGTCTCATTCTTCAGAATTAATGATTACGTGAACAGTTACTAAGCTTACAATCATACATCAGTTTCACTCTAAGGGTAGTAATTCTCAGGTCACTGGAAGTGATTTACCTACTACAGTACTATAAAAATGTGAAATGCTTCAAGCTTCACAATCTGTCATGAAGAATTTTCAAATACTGTACATTGTACGTACTTGAGTTTGATCTGTGTTGGCCCATCATGCTTTGCAATAGCCTTGAGATGGTCCCATGAGGCTTTGCAGTCAACCTCCATCTTGCTGATGTTGTTTGCAAGCTCTTCAAAATCCACTTTTGAGGCTCGAGTGATAGAACCAATCTGAGGAAAGAGGAACAAGTTATGTTATAAAATTACACTTAACTGATGAGACTAAGTACAGGAAAAAAATGTTGATGCAAGTCTCACAGGTACTGTCTACAACAAAGTCACCATCAAGTTTCTATACAAACCTACCAAACAAATTCACATTACCATACTCAACAATGCACCTAGCTCTCCAACCAGCCATCACCAAAACCAAATTTCCTATATCCATATGGAGTGGGGAAACCCAAAACAATGGCTCCTTGAGGTTACAGAATGAGCTCCAAGTTACACAAGTGCTGGGCACAGCAGGGATACCACACACTCCCTGCAATTACTGTGAAAAGAGATTTCCATGTTCCAACCTGCACTCTGACTAACTACCATTTGCATCATCTGGGGAATATGTAAGCTGTATTATTTTAAACCAATCCCTAGGGTAGAATTAGGCATTACATCACAATTTTATTCATTAATTTACATAAGCTACACTTTATGAAGGTTCTTCCATACCTAGATCAGACCATGCCTTACAGTTCAGCACTTACATAACTCAGATTATGATCATATCCTCAAGAACTACATGACAGACACAATACTGTAGCTAAGAAACCAGCAACATCATCACTGTCATCATAAAACTACTTCCAATGAGAGAGAGAGAGAGAGAGAGGGAGAGAGAGAATGGTGTGTGATATCCGCAGGGCAATTCAGTAAACGGTATATATGGCTGGGGTTATGAGAATTACTGAAACTTAAATAATGGATGATTGGTGGGGTGGGTGATACATGGTTAATCAGTATATGGTATACTGTATAAAGTTCGTTTATGAGAAAGATTGAAACTTGAGTTGTGGAGAAAGGGATGAAGATGGTAAAGTATATGACGGCTATTCAGTATATGATATATATGACTGGGGTTATGAGAAAGACTGAAACATGACTTGTGGAGAAAGGAGTGGGGGTGATAATAATTGGTGAAGGGTGTAGTGGCTCAGTTTTAATTAATGGAGCTTGTGCTATGTGACTTGCTAATAATGTATAGCAGCTTTGCAGGTTGGTGTTGAGTTTTGTGGATGTCTGTGAGCATCATGTTTTGAAGGTATGTGTAGGCTTCTGTACATATAAGAAAGTGATTGTCAGACTAAGCAAACCACACTCACCAGCCTCACAATGCTAACTACCCAAGGTCTCCGGTTGCATACCGCAGGAACCTTCCGATGACGTCATCATTCGTGACTTAGCAGGTGTGTGCGCGCACGCGCGCACTAACAACAATATGCACTAACAGTGATGTTCATTCCGGGAAGGTAACTCTCAATCTTACATGTTGGTGAATGGAAGGAGACAAAGTGGTGAGAGTTTTATATAACTCAGTGCAGTAACAGAAAAGCAAATGTGCATATGAAGGTGAAACTATGAGTGCTATAGGGAATGGATCTGGCAGGTGATATGAAGACTCTGATATGTAACATATGTCTGAGTGTGCAGGCTGCATGATAATTGAATAAATGTGCATTAGTGCCTACAATGATGCATAGGTGTAGGACTTAGGTATGTGTAGGTGAGAAGTGGAATTACTGAGGAAAGGGAGTGTTGGGGTGTGTGTGGAGTGTGTAGAATGGATAGGATAAAAAATACTGTACTGTAATTTGTGAAATATATGGAGTAAGAAAGTCTTAATATGGAGGTACGAAAATGTGCTTAGATGGCGTGGTCATGGTGAGAGAATGAATGTCAGTGTGGTGATGAAAATGGTATAAGGGAGTGAGTTAAAGTTGGATGAGGCACAGCAGGCTACAAAGGTGAACTGGTATCGTTTCGTTGAAGGCTCCAACATGCTTGCATGTGTCGGCCTTGGTCACCAAATGGTGGCTCTCCACGCTGCTCGATCTCTGGCAGCCTCCCTGTTGAGTCCCTTAAGCCTTAAGTCACACTTAATGACCTCGTCCCATGTCTTTCTTGGTCTACCCCTCCCCCAACATTAACACTTCTCACCCTCTGTACCCAGTTATCATCCCCCATCCTCTCCACATGTCCAAACCACCTCAGCCTACCTCTCCTCATCACAACACCAATACACTCCATTCCCATCCTACCCCTCAACTCTTCCATCGTAAACCCAGTCCCCCCAGGCCTTGTACGCAGGGATGCACTGCACATCCACCTAATCATTGTCATTTCTGTACATAAACGAATGTATGAAAGATAGGTATGGTTGCTGATGAGGCTAGAGAACTGACAAGGAACTGTGCTGGTTGGATGCATATGTATGAAAGAGGACACAACACAACAGGGTTTGGCATCCCCTTTTTAACTGAACAGTCAATGGACCGACTCTATCTAATATGAGGTGAATC
>JAGKTI010001228.1:0-20961 GCA_018397915.1 Birgus latro | reverse complement strand
CCCACACCCCCATATCCGTCAGTTCCCCCCTGCCAAAACAACTTATAGTAGCAATCCTTCCCAGCAATCTTTCTGGCTGATCCACCCCTGTACCGGACTTCCTGCAGACATGCCACATCCACCCACCTCCTACTAAATGCCTCAACAACTTCCCCTGCTCTTCCTCTCAAACTTCCCACATTCCACGAACCCACCCTAAACCCCCTGGGTGATTTGCTGTCGTCAGGCTTGCTTTGGTGCTTGTTTTTGTTCATAGTCATAGTCGGTAAGATAAAGGGGGGTAAACATTCCAAAGGCCCGACCCATTGCACAGACCCAGGTCCAGGCAATGGATCTGGGACCCCTAGCCCACCAGCTTACTAGTGGCTGTGGTAGTGGCCTCGGGGCACCCTGCCAGGACACCTGCAGGGACACCCTCCAAGCGCGGCTTGGCACTGCAACTGCCCCGCCATTATACACCCACTGATAGGGCAGCCTCCTGGGGCGCTACTCCCAGGTTCGGGCCCCTCTCTAATGAGCGGAAGCGGCAGCCTGGGAACCGCAATGCCCTGTACCCTCTAGCACAGGTTCGAGCCCCATCTCGCCCCGGACCCATGATCTGTGCCGGCGGAACCCCAGTCAAGCCTCCCCCCAAAGTCCGCCACTAGGTAGCGGGGGCAAAGTTTTCTGGCCGCATGCCCTTGCTGGCGTCAACCCCTGTAACGTAGTGGGGTACGTTGTGTGATATGTAAAGCGCATGTGGTGTAGTGCATAGGATAGTTAGAGGAAATGATTGGGAGAGTATGCTGGTCTACTCTCCATGTTACTGTCACACTGAAAAGGTCAGCAAAGGGGGATGATTAGGTAGCTAGTGAAAGGAGCTCCAGCTCTCCCTATCACCAGCATTCCATTCCCCTCGGGAGTACTACCCTGTTCGGCCCGTGCTACAGCCTCCTCCTACAAGTTAGTTGTTTTTACGGGGTGGGGCACTAACCCGCCACCAACCCTTTTAGTCGCCTCTTACGACAAGCAGGGATACTGGGGGAGAATTCTTGAAAAACCCCCTACCCCCAAGGGTAGATTATGGTCAGCTGAAAGACGTAGAAACCAAGTTTTAGATGCATTAAAAATAATCTTACTTTAACCCTTCTCAGAGATACAAGCCACATCACAAATTAGGTGCATCATAGCCCCATCCTGAGTTTGTTGGAGTACAGTAACTGCTGTGATGGAAGATGCAAGAAGCAAATGGAAAGGTGAAGGGTGGAGTCATCATCCCACTGTAAAGTGAACAGAACTTTTCCCAAACACTGTCATACTCAAATGCCATTCTTCCCTCTCCTGGGAATCACTAATTGGCAATGCCCCTGATAAAATTTATTTTCTTCCCTCTTTTTCAATATACTTGTAACTGAAAAATGTATCATAACCATTATCCCCATACAATACTGGTACCATATATGTAGAAAGAGAGTGAAAATAAAATAAGAGAGCAACTCACCTCAATGCCCTCTCTGTTTATAATAGAAGAATCCATCTTAAGGATTGCAGTTTTGATGGTACGTGGGGGTGGAAGCTTGGTCATACCGATGTTGATGACATTGGAGCGTTTAGGATCAAGAACAATCAATTCCTTCACACCCTTCTGATCTTGTTGCTTCTGCGTGGAGTGGGTATGTGGATAAGGGGCAGGGGAAAGAAAGACGAGATGAGAGAGATGTAACGATACTGAAAATACATTATGCTTTCACTATAAACCATACATAGGGAATGGCAAATTAAGCACTGAAAACTCTATGAATGTAATGTCACTGAATAAACAAAATCAACATACTACAGTATAATACTGATAAAAGAAGATAAACTATCTCATAACATTTTTACTATAGTATTTCTAGCAGCTTGTGCTACTTTAAAAGTAAAACTCTGGCACTAAACAGTTATTATGGCAATTAAAATACATATTCTGTAACTTGTTCTTGTTGTAGGAGACAATGACTCTACAAAAGAATGAGAAAATATCAATGTCTACAATACTGAGAACACACTAGAATATTCTGATACATCCTAATTACCATATACAGTATAAACCTTCCATCAGTGTAGAAAAATTTATACAAATATAGTTCAGTACATGTACGGTAAGTTTTCTTCATTCCAGCTGCACAACGGTGCCATTACGGTACTTCTAAGCATTATATGTTTTAGCATGTGGCACACATGAATGTGTGTCAGTTATATAGTGTTGCCTTTTATATGCACCCTTCTTGTGTGACATGGCTTGAGTCTTCTTACTTTTTTATTTTAAAGCCTCAGCTTTTGCACAATGAAACTGTTCTATCAGCAACATAGTCTAAGAAAATCATGGAAAATCTAAAAACACTGAAAAATTGCAAGAATAAACTGAGAACTCATTTTGAGCAAACATCTGTTGTAATGTCAAGTGTTTGTAATAAAATGGTTCAAACTCAAATATCACACATCTGTCATTTCACTGTGTATGAGAAGGTTATAAATCTCAAGCACTATCTGTACTTTTATGTAAATTTTACCTATGATTACCAAAAATCAAATGCTGTATGTATCTTGAGTAATATCATCTGATTAACATAAGAGGCATTCCATTAACAAAACATCTTTGTCATTAACATATTGTTTAATATAAATCTTTACTTCTTCAATATTCTGACTGTTTTCTACATTTTAGAAAAGCATGTCCTATCACGGCTGGAATAAACAGAACCTTCAGTAATTCTGACCTAAGTACAGTACCACACGAACCATTAAGCAATGTCTTCCAACCATGACAACAGTAACAACAAATATTTAAGACCAATAGACAATCAAAACTTTACATTTCTAATGAAAACAATCAGTCCCAATTATTCATAAATTTTAAACAAGCAGCAAGCAAAGGACATAACATAGGTGACTGACATTATTAGCAGAGAAATATAACCCCCAAACAAGGACTGAACAGTACAATACATTGCAGTACATTTTAAGTATCTGTTTTCAAAATCAGAATACAGTACTGAATGTATTTCTCAATGAGAATACCTCTCCCGGAATTTAATAATGAGTATAGTATAAAGCAATGGAAAATGACATGCACATCAAGGTTGTATAGGACACCTTGATACAGTTTCATACAAGTAACATAAATTCTAACTCCTTTATTGTATGGATCTGAATCAAAGACAACACCAATTTAGAAAAAAAAAAAATCAGACACACTAGATGAAAGAAACCAGAACTGGAAGAGAGAAATGGAGAAAAAAAAAGTATAAATCAACATCCACTTCCTTCTACCCTAATGAGCATTAATAAAAATATGTGGAGTAATGTCCGGTCAATTTTCTAAAATGAAAGGACATGCTGACCTAACTTTTATCTTGATATCAAACCTGTCACTAAAACTCTTCAGAACCTGTCTTAGCAAACAAATATTTTCAGTAATACTAGGGACACATGCAAGAAAATGCTAGGTGAAAGACAGTTGCATCAGCATTAGACAATGTTCATTTCTTTTGTCACAGTCTTGTAGTTTTTTTTTTTTTTACTGCACCAGCAAACAGAAAAGATGAGCTTCAATATTTCACAGTGTAATTTCAAGTATAAAGAAGTTCTAAATAAAAGTCAAGAGACTACAGTTACAAACCAGTACAGTCTTGCAGTTAATATAATATCTGATCTGAAATGCTGTGTGCTTCATCTCTAATGTTTCAAACATGCCTCTAAATCAGACAAAAGAGGAAATATCTGCACTTGAAAAATGAATTCCTCTTGACAGTTCAATGAACATCAAACAAAATCAAAACTGTACACAGGAGCTGAAACAAACCACTTAAATACATACCAGTATGAATAAGACAAACAAATTTGCTTTCATGCAAGCATGCAGTAGCAATATAAAATATGATTTTCAACTATGGTATCAATGCAGTAGAGGTACTGAATTTTTCCAAACAAATAAACTGTGTAACAATACTGTTACACAGAAAGTAACATGAGGGATTTCTTGGTTCACAGCTGCTACTACTTCCAAAAGATTTACATTTGTAGTTGAAAATCACACTCCAATGTGTGTGAAGGGTTGAAATGTAAGGAAAATAATCAACAAAGCCTAAAACTTACCTCCTAAGAACAACCCAGCAGCAGCACGGTTATATAGTGAGCAAAAATAAATAGAAAGGGCATTAGCGTTGAGTGGTATACAAAATACAGCTTATATTGTATTATTCTTGCTTAACAATATACACTAACTGGAGTGAAGGGTGGCAAAAGATTAGGTGCTCTTGTGTGATAAGTATGGCACAGTACTGTACTAGAAAACCTACAAAAATAAAATATTTAAAAGCTGTGAATACCGTATTAGTGATTCAACCAAGATCATCTATCGTGTAGTGTATGAGAAAATTATGCACACAAGTTTTATGATAGGTCTCCAACAGTTAGCCTTAGTAACACAATTAAATGAAACCAGATGTCTTTTGTGTCACCCTTGGAAAAAATACAGTGCAAACCATTTGCCATTTCCTCTGAAGTAAGGATAAATATTGGCAATTTACTAAACCCTTGGCTTTCAAATAATATCAAAGTGCAAGACAAAGACATGGCAAAAAGCTGCCTCTGAATTTCATGATACTGTACTGTTTTAATGGAATTAAACAAACACTATATTAAGAACAGCATGAAGAAACACAAAAACTGAGCACTGTTGTGTTTTGTTTGGTACAACCATGTAAGAACTCTTTATATCTTCACTCAGACCTACCATAATTATTATACTGTACATTATTATATATGCAAAGTATTGCAGTACAAAATGCAGTTAGTAATGCAAGAATTATACCCTGTACAATGTTTTAACTCACTAATAACTGAAAGGATGTTATTTTAATGTTCACAACTACTGTATGTTGTATATGGCAATATCCATAAATTGTAGAATACAGTAAAATTATTTTTCTATGATTGTACTGTACTTACTCACATGCAAAATACCTCAATAATGGGTCAGTTTTCTTTAAGATAATGACCCCTCATCCTTTAAACCATAAACAGCGACACATCTTCCAATATTCATGGCCAGTGATTCCCACTCATCTTAGAGGCAGATAATATTTTTAAGGATAATATTTTTACTTCTCTTTGCTCATTTGTGGGAGGACATGTGTCTAATTCACTATTACTGCACACACAGTCCCTGTGTCCTTGGGTTTGGGGTCAGTTACCATCACTTACGTATTCTGAATATTAAGGACATATTCAGAGAAATGCAAGAGAGAGAGAGAGAGAGAGAGAGAGAGAGAGAGAGAGAGAAACTGTATCTTTTGTTGTTTGCCCCCAAAATAATTAATCTTCCAGAACTCATAGTAAATATATTATGACAGATTATGATCTAAGAAATTAATGTACTCATTTTACACTTCAGCATTATATGCTCTCTCATCTCATCACAGCTGATACTGTCTGTTTTCTATTTTCTATAGTAGCCTGGGACCCATCCACCACAGCATATGAGGCATTCCATTGGAGAAGGGCCAACAACCATTAACATGGTTTAGAGAAAAATGCATTTAAAGATTGGAAAGCTAATAGCTCTCTAATGGCTGCTCCAATTTTTTTGTTAAAAAAAAAAAAAAAAAAGGCAAATTAACAGGCTTTCACATTACAACTGGTAAATGTATTTACAACAGTAATAATAACATTTAATGTGATAACTGGGAGAATATGTGGGCAGTGGTGCTATTTCTGTACATTGCAAAGCCAAAACTTGTGGTCCCCCCAAAACCTTTAATCTTTAAATCTTTAATTTTAAAAAAGTGCCATTTTGAGGGTCTCATTATAGCTATTATATCTGTAAATTAAAAGATACAACTGACAAGCATTAGGAATCAGACGTCATACTCACAGACCAAGAAGTTCCTCACTGGCTGGAGGCATTTGCCCAATGGACCTTCTTCCTCCCTCATGGAAGCACTCTCCATTGAGTTGATTGCTGGTGATCCAGACTATGAACTCTCAACTGTGCTAAAAGGCGGAATATTCGTTCTTTGGGGGTCAAAAACATGCGAGCTAAGCCTGGCGAACATGTTGGAATCTGTATTTCCACATAGCCATTTTGGGTTAGTTGACCCTTGTTCCATGGAATGCCTCAAATATTGTATATATTACAACAATATACTGTACATAGAGGACACTGCAGTAATATTTTGTATACTCATACTTCAAAACATATCAAATGTAGACCTGTATTTTGAGTTTTTTTTTTTTTTTTTTTAATGCAAGGAAGAAGGAATCAAAGGCCATGGGCCCACAAACTGTTCCTTCCAAGAAAAAACAAAAACAATACAAAAGAGAGCCAAATTCAAGATCCATTCATTTTGAGGATGGTCCTAATGTCGCAGAATAGGAGTTAATTTCGTATCAGAGATGTGTAAGCTCACTGGTCAAAATACCAAAACAAGCTAAATGATTAAATGATATTAATATATAAACTTGCAGCACAAAACAACATGATAAAATGCTGCATATGAGCTAGTTTCATGCATATTTTTTTTTTTTTCCACTTATGAGTACTGTACAGGGAACTGTTTGTAAACTTGTGCAGAAGTGCTGAAAAATAACGTTCTATAGTAACTGTATTTACTGTGTTAAACCGAGTTACTTACCGACCAATATAAGTGACATAAATCATTGCCATTTATATGTAATTCAACATACTACATGTTATTTATCGATTAACAGATGTCTTGATTATTTTTACTGCCTTAAACATCAACTTGTCAACAAATAATGTAAATTCTGTACTGACTTAGTAATATGTTAATTATCGGTGTTTAAATTACAAAATCTTGTGTCTTTGAAAGCAAAAAAAAGTAAAAAAAAAAAAAAGGGGGGGGGGGCTGAGCAGGTAACAATGTGTTATTATAAAGTGCATTAGCATCATGCAATAATCCATCCAAGTAAGCTTGCAATACTTGCCAGTTTAAGGTTATCAGTAGCTTGCAGTTGTCTCTAGCCCTGCTAAGTATAATTATAGCTTCACATGTTAGTGTTTAGCTAAGCTTTGTTTCCATACCTAAACATGCAATTGTATATGCAATGATGTGATATCCTGCATCTAAGCCTACGATTATGTGTAACTATGTATTCTTAAAGACAGTACATTAGTATATAAGAGATGTCAGCAAATATGTAATCCCATCCTAGGATATAACATATTCTACAATTGTATATAATGTCAACTGATTTTCTATAATACTGTTGTTGTTATGGTTTTGCATAATATGGTACATCCCAATCTATAAGCAGCCAAAATTCAGTAACCAAGAAAAATCTTAGGAAATTAAGCAGTGATCCATGGATGTAGTAACTAACGGAACAGAATATTTATTTACCTTGGCCATGAGGTCTTTAGCACGAGACTCAAAAAGATGTTCCAATTTCTGTGTGTCAATCACAACAGAGTCAATACTAGACCAGATGGTGGGGGTGTCAACCTTAGGATCTTCTCGTACCTAGGGAAGAACAACACAGTTATGACAACTGCAAAAATATATCATGTTTTGTTGGAAACTAATGTGAGGTTAAGTGTATTCCCCAAGTTTATCATCATCATCATCATCATCCCTAACTCCCAAATACTGTAGATGGGTGGGGTAGGACCCAAACATGAATCAAGGGAAAGAACAAAAGTAAAACTATTGAATGGCATGCTAACGGAAGGAGCCACACAAATTTAAAAATCTTTCTATGTATCTACAGTCAGATGCCTTAATTCCGTAAGGGGTGGCCACAAACAAATTACCTTCGTGTCGTCCTGTCCCCTGCCGTTTCACTGCTCTGCTCCCTAGCTCACCACTCCCTCTCTCATGTACCTCTCCACTCTATCCTTCCATCTCATCCTCGGCCTCCCTCTTTCCCTCCCCCCTCCACCTCACTCACATACACCCTTCTCGTTAGTCTCCCGCTCTCCATCCTCTACACATGGCAAAACCACCTCAATGTATTCTTCCTAATGTTTTTATCAAATCCACATCCACACCACAATGCTCCTTCAATTCCTCATTTGTCAGTCTGTCGCTCCATGTAACTCCACATGCTCCTCTCAGATAACTCATTTCCACTGCTGTCACTCTTGATTTGTGTCCTTCCAACAAGATCCAAGCTTCACTTCCATATGTAAGAGTTGGTATCACAATACTATCATGCAGTGGCTTTTTTGTTTCCATGTTCACTTCCCTATTTCTTATCACTGCCTTCAAAGAAATAGCAACCTTTCTTCCTTGTTGTACCCTTTCAAGCACTTCATCCTCCAAACTTCCATCCTTACTCATCATACTGCCCAAGTACTTAAATGCACTCACATTTTTCAAATTCCTCCTCATCCAACCTCACTGTACATTCAGTGACTTAATTCCTCTCAAAGACCACAACTTTACTCTTCCCTACATTCAACTTTAGATTCCATTTCTTACACACTCTCTCTAACTTATTCACCAAGCCCTGCAGTTCTCCTCTATCTTCACTTAACAATACAGTATCATCTGCACACAACAGTACAGGGAGTTTCCACACACTGCCCTCTCTCATTAGGGCTGCTCCAACATCCACTGTCCTACCTTCTATCTCTTTTATAACCCCATTCATATACAGATTGAACAACTATGGAGGCATGACACATCCCTGTTTCAATCCAACATTCAAACAGAAAAATTCACTCAGTTCACTATCCATACACACTGCGGCCTTAGCAGCCTCATACATACTCTTCACGGTATTCAGTAACTTCCCATTTACTCCATATATTCTTAATATTATCCACATTCCTTACCTATCCACTCTGTCATATGCATTCTCCAAATCCATGAAGGCTGCACATAACTTCTTTCCCTTCTCTAGAAACTGTTCCACTAAAGACCCAAGGATCTGATCTACACAATCTCTTCCCTTCCTAAAACCACCCTCTTCTTCTCCAACTACTGTAATTCCTCTGTTACTTCCCTAACTCTGTCAATAAGTATCCTGCCATATACTTTTCCTATTACACTAAGAAGACAAATGCCCCTATAATTACCACACACTTCTTTTTCCCCTTTTCCTTTGTACAGGGCAATCATGCCTGACTTCCAATCCTCTGGGACCCTACCTTCCTCCCAGGCCAAACTACACATCTTCCATAGCCATTCTACTACTATCTCTACCCCATGCTTCAGCAATTCACCACACACTTCATCAATTCCTGGGGCTTTCCCCATTTTGACTTTCTTCATTGCTTCCACTACTTCCATCCTACTTACAAGTATCTCTTCCTCTCTTCTCACCTCCCTCCTTCTCTCAGCCATTCCCCAGCCACTTATACTCGCATTACTTTCACTCCCTTTTCCACAAGCTTTCTACCATCTTTATCTTTCACAACCCTACTAACTTCTTTATCATTCTGTCTAACACTCTTTACCACTTTCAAGAACATTTTCTTACACTCCTTCCACTTTACACTATTCCTTCCAAATTTCTCATCCACTCTCTTCTTACTCTTTCTTACTAATCTTTTCACCTCTCTCTTCCTCTCTACATGTAACTTTTTCTTCCATCTCTCAACTTCCTCATGTATCTGCTTCCCATTCACTCACTCGATGCTTTTGTCTTTTATGCCACAGCTGCCTCACCTTTTCATTCCATCATGCTGTTCCTTGCACCTCCTTTCATCTTCTCTTCACCCCACACACTAGCTCACATGCTGCACAGATTTCTTCTGTGAATATCTTGCACACACCTTCCACCTCCCCCATCTGCTCCAGATCATTGTTACCCAATCACTCCTCCACTTCTCTCTTATATTCTGCCTTTTTTCCCATACTCTTGCAACCTTTCTCCCTTCCTTGTATGGACTACTTCCTCCTGTCCTTCCCTCCTATTCCTCTGCTGCACTTGACCCTTGACTTTTACCAGCACCAAGTAGTGTCAGAAAGTCCACTCCCCCAACCTCTGTACGTTCTTGCATCCATTACATACTTTCTCATTCTGTCATCCAAACACACATAATCAGTCACTGCCTTCCATTCATTCAGTTCACCAACTCCCTCCCTGCACAACTGTCCAATAAAGCACTTCCATTCTCAACCACTTCTGCAGGCACACCCCACTCACCAGCACCTCCATCCAGCTTCACATTCCCTACTTTTCCATTCATATATCCAATCAAAAACACTCTCTCATTCCTCTCAAACTTTTCCATACTGGTTTCCACATGTGCCCAAAACTCTTCTTTCACTCTGTGTGCATGATCTTGCATTGGCACATACACACACACACAATTGCCCACATTTGTAATTCTACACTCAATCTTATCCACACAATCCTTGAGCCAACTGATCCATATCCTCTTATATTCTCCTTCAATCTGTTGCACACAACAATACATACTCCCTCTTTTGCCCTCTCATTCTCACCTGCTTCTGTACATACACCCCAGCCATACTCCCTCTCTCACACTCTCATCTCTCCATTTGGTCTCAGTTAGTCCACGCATGTCCACTCTTGCACCCTCATGCACCTGGACAATCTCTCACCTCATCATTCCCACCCCTTACAATCCATGCTGCAATCTGCACCAAGGCCTTTGTTTGATCCATTAGTTGTCACCTGTTGGTCAGTCCTGGTCCGAGGCTTCTTGTTTGCCTTTTTAGTTAATTGTTTTCTGGGGAGAGGCACTAGCCCTGTGCCAACCAACTTGCTGACATGTAAGGAGCAGTTGGTTATAAGGTTACCACTCAGTGTATCAAATGATTTTCTGGTTTACAGGAAATCATTTGGGGTGAGACAGGATCCAGAAAAGAGGAAAGACAGGTAAAAAGTACAGCAGAACCACTGGGTATGCAAGAACTGCGTGCAGAGGATCCCTGGTGAGGAAGCTGGACATCTTTAGCATGCAAAAGGTACATTACTTACACAGAATGAAAGACTGACTAAGAGGCTGTATGTGGGTGAAGTGGAGGGAGGGAGGGGGAGGGAGAGACCAAGGATGAGGTGGAGGGATGGAGTTGAGAGGTATATGAGGGAGGGGAGGAGTGAGTTGGGGGAAAATAAGTCAAATGGTGGGTGACAGAGTGACTTGGAGGCATTTTGTCTGGGGCCACCCTTTGTGGGATTAGGGCGTCAGGCTATAGATAGATAGATAGACTTATACAGTGGTGCTCAGGAGAGGTTGCATCTGCCAGCATGGTTTGTTTTTTCCAAGTTTTTATTCCTTTAAAGCTCTTTAATGTCACTGTCTTATACATGCTTTAGCTCCACAGAGAAGCCTATGCCCTAAGTAGCACATCCCTAGTTTAGTTGGGGTTACGTGAGTTTTCCCACCTTTATTAATTTAACCCTCAATAATGTCACTTTCATATGTCTGCTTTACCTTTATACAATGAACTATTTCTAGCTTGAGTTATATAAGATCTCTTGTAGGGAAAATGGGGTCTGGCCAGATAGTTAGTTAACACATCAGCCATTTTAAATGGGTTATGGGTTATGGGCTTCCAGTCCACTTGCTCAGTACTCTACTACAGTTAACACCTTACTTAGGCATTTGGAGGGTCTATTGTATGAGAACTATCAAAAGGATGCCCTGTGAAATGGGCAAGACAATCACTCAAACACCATTCTTTAGCTCCTGGAATCCTGATTCCACTTCATAAGCCTAAATATCTATATACATATTTTTTTCTTTACAGATATGTTTTGCATACACTTGTTAGTCATTTTCACTGAGCAGACTACCAAGTAAGAAGAAAAACTGGACCCAGGTCATGAGCTTCTCTGCAAATACTTCATCCAACCAACTTGATTTTGGGAGAAGGTGAGAGGCAAAGGAGGAAGAGATCAGTAGCAGTGGGGAAAAAAAAAGAAAAAGAAAAAAAAGGGCTGACTGGCCTAAGAGGATGGCAGAGTGCCAGAGAGGAGAGCTTGCATTCAGGTATAATCATTCCCTAGTACTGTATATAGAAAATGAGGAGTGGGTAATGTGTGGTAATTGTAGGGACATTTGTCTACTTTAGCACACTGGGAAAGATGTGATCTATTGTCAGAATCATGTCAGCAGACTTAGGGAGAGAAATGTGGTAATGATATAAGAGGAAAAGGTGGGTGTTCAAAAGGGGAGGGGGTTTGCAGGATTGATGTTTATGTATGGTTAAAAAGTATTACGAGAAGATAACGAAACTGTGTGCTATCATCATAAATCTGGAAAAAGAATATATGATAGAGTGTCCCTTACAGGACTATGGCATCTGGTTGAAGACAGAGACAAAAATGAAATGGGGAAAGTGCTGAGAATACATGAAGTAGCTGGGAAATTGCTGAATGCTGTTAATAGTATGTATGAGTGTGCAATGGCAACAATGCATGTGGAAAATATAATGAAAGAGACTGATCTGAATGCAGGAGTGAAACAGGGATGTGTTATGTCTCCCTGACTGTATATTTACAGTTGGTGTTAGAAAAGGAATACTGAACATGACAGGGAAGTGGGTGTTGGCATGTCCCTAGTGAGCAAGGGCAGGGTGTGGAAAATGAATGCATTGCTGTCTGCTGAAGATTCTGTTCTGTCAAGTGAAGATGAATGGGTGTGGCAAGGCTTTGTGAACTATTATGTGTAAGAAAGAAAATTTGAAAGTGAATGTAGCACAGATTAAAGTCATAGTTTTTGAAAGGACTGAAGTCACAGACTACATAATGAGGCTGAATGACTAGGAAACAGAGAAAAGGAATGCTTTCATACATCCAGGCAGTGTGATCAGCAAGAGTAGGAGTTGAGAGGATGAAGTGCATGAGTGGGCACAACCCGAAAAGGAAGGTTGCAGAACACTGAGGGGTGGGAGTGGGTAACAAGGAAGATGGAGGTCACCATGGAAGTAATGAAGTCACTGCACAAGAGTACTGGATTGTGATTCCCACATTACGGAAGTGCAGCTTGGACTATACTGGAAGACACGAATCAAGAATAAGAGGAATGGAAATGAACTATCTGAAAGGACACAGAGAGACAGATATCAAGGGAGAAAGTTCTGAAGCATTGTGGTGTTGATCTGGAAGTGTTAAACAGTATCAGAAATAGCCACCCTGGGATGATCTGGGCATGTGAAAAGAATGAAGACAGCGACTGAATACGAAAATCTTTATAAGTCAAGTGATGGGGAGAAAGGCAGAGAGATGAGGTGGAAGGACAAGGTAAAGATGGTCTGAGGTGGAGGGAAGGTAAACTATGTTAGAGGAAAGGACAACAAGGAGGCAATTTGTTCATGACCACCTCCTCTGGGATTAAAACATCTGGATAAAAAGAGAGGGATAGAGATACAAGCCTGCCTAATTTTAAAAGCTCTGGGAATTTATGGGATTTAATTCCTATACTGTACATCTGTACAAGTGTTGGATGCAAGAGTGTGGAGTGGGTGGGAGAATGGAATCTCAGACCATCATTTAGTGATGGCTAGGGTAAGGCTGCAAAGAAAGTGGGTGAAGAGACGAAGGGGAAGACAGGAGGAAATAGCTCCTGCGAGAAGAGTGGAGAAGTTGCAAGACAGTGAGAAAATGCAGAGTATAAGAGCATAGTGGAAGAAAGATTGGGAAAGTATGAGTTAGAGCAGATGGAAGGGGTGGAAGATGTAAGTAAGATTTTCACGGAAGAGATAAGCGCAGCGTGTGAGGTGGTTTGTGGAGTGAGGAGGTGATGCAGGGGTGTGCAAGGGACAGCATGGTGGAATGATGAGGTGAAACGAGCTGTGGAACAAAAGAAGAAGGCATATAGTGAATGGCTAGCAAGCAGAGGTAGGGGAGACGATGAGAGAGAGAAGAGAGAGGTATACTGTATGTGAGCTGGAGAAGAGAAGTGAAGAGATTGGTGAAGGAGAGTAAGAAGAAAGTGGATGAAGAATTTGGGAGGAATCTGAGTGTAAAATGGAGGGAGAGTAAGAAATTGTTTTGGAAGGAGGTAAAGAAAGTAAGACAGTGTGAATGGGGATATAGTAGGGGAGTGAAATATGGGAATAATATATTGCTGGTGGAGAAGAGAGAGAAATTGAGGAGATGAAAGGAGCACTTTGAGGATTTGTTGAATGTAGAGAGTATAAGTGGTTGGGGAATGGCTGGGAGAAGAAGAGGTGAGAGGAGGGAAGAAGAGATCAGTAGGGCGGAAGTAGTGGAATCAGTGAAGAAGACCAAGATAGGCAAGGCCCCAGGAATTGATGGAGTGTGTGGTAAAATGCTGAAGTATGGAAGTGAGATTGTTGTGGAGTGGATATGGAAGCTGTGTAGATTGGCTTGGGAAGAGGGAAGGATTCCAGAGGACTGGAAATCAGGTATAATTGTTCCTTTATACAAAGAAAAAGGGAAGAGGGAAGTATGTGGTAACCATAGGGGTATTTGCCTTCTTAGTGTGACTGAAAAAATATATGGTAGAATACTTACTGATAGGGTTAGGCATATAACAGACGAGCTAGTTGGAGAAGAACAAGGGGGATTTAGGAAGGGAAAAGGGTGTGTAGATCTGATATTTGTTCTAAGATGTTTAACGGAGAAGTATCTAGAGAAGGGAAAGAAAGTGTATGCTGCCTTCATGGACTTGGAGAAAGCTTATGACAGAACAGATAGGCAACAAGGTATGTGGAAGGTATTAAGAATATATGGAGTGGAGGGGAAATTGTTGGGTGCTGTGAAGAGTATGTACGAAGGAGCTAGGGTTTCTGTGCGAGTGGATGGTCTGCTGAGTGAGTTCTTTGATTTGAATGTGGGACTGAAACAGGGTTGTGTGATGTCTCCATGGCTGTTTAATATATACATGGATGGGGTTGTAAAGAAGGTGCAAGACAGGGCAGTGGATGTGGGGGTGGCTCTAATGAATGAGGGTGAGATGTGGAAGATTCTGGTGTTGTTATTTTCTGATGATACAGTATTGTTGAGTGAAGATGAATGGGAGCTGCAAGGTTAGGTGAATGAATTTGGGACAGTGTGTAAGAAGAGGAATCTGAAAGTTAATGTAAACAAGAGTAAAGTTATGGTGTTTGAGAGGAATGAAGTCACAGAATGCACAGTGAGGTTGGATGGTGAGGATATAGAGAATGTGAGTGCATTCAAGTTCTTGGGTAGTGTGATGAGTTAGGATGGAAGTTTTGGGGATGAAATACTTGAAGGGGTACAGCAGGGAAGGAAGGTTGTTGGTTTACTGAAAGTGGTGATGAGAAATAGGGAGGTGAGTTTGGAAATCAAGAAGTCACTGCATGATAGTATTGTGATCCCTACCCTGACATATGGAAGCAAGGCATGGACCTTGCTAGAGGGTAACAAGTCAAGAGTGAGAGCAGTGGAAATGAGTTACTTGAAAGTAGCATGTGGAGTGATACTTGAAAGTAGCATGTGGAGTGACATGGAGGGACAGGCTGATGAATGAAGTGAAGGAACTTTGTGGGGTGGATGTGCATGTGGTTGAGAAGATTAGGAGAAACACACTGAGGTGGTTTGCACATGTGAAGTGAATGGAGAATGAAAGATTGACTAAGAGGGTGTATGTAGGTGAGGTGGAGGGAGGAAGAGGGAGGGGAAGACCGAGGATGAGGTGGAGGGAGTTGAGAGGTATATGAGGGAGGGGGGAGTGAGCTGGGGGGAGGGTAGGCAAATGGTGAGCGACACAGTGACTTAGAGGTGTTTTGTCTGCGGCCACCATTTATGGGATTAGGGTGTCGGGCTATGGATAGATAGATAGACTTCTGTACTTCTTTTTTGGGTCACTAAAGTCTTCAGTTGTATAACCCATCTTCTGTACTGTCACTATGCCTCTCTTAGTCTGTTCATATGAAACATAAGGAATAAGTGAACAGTTTTTCTTCTCCATCCCCTGGCATAACTAATATTACACCAAAATTTAAAATGAAGTCAATGATTGCACAACTTCTGTTATCTTAATTCACTGTGAACTGCAACTAACCTCCTTCCAGAACAACTTGATGGTTTTCTTAGTCTTCTGGGTTCTTGGATGATCTTCAGAGTTTGGCAGTGGCGAGGATCCATCGGTGGCAGCTGACCCAGGCCGAGGGCCAGGAGGAGCAGGTGGGACAGGGGGAAGTGGAACACCTGAGGGAAGGGGAGGGGGAGGTGGGGCTCCAAATGGAGGAGGTGGGGGTGGAGGAGGTGGCACACCCACAATCTTTGCCTCACGTGAGATACAGTCATCCTCAGGACGCAAATCATTAAAGTCCAAATCACAGAGTGTCAGTGGTCGATTTAGATGCTTAATCAAATTCTCCCACTGTATATCATTTTCTGACTTCTTTGGAGGTTCTGGGGTGGGAACATGGTTTTCTTTCACCTCATTCTTGGAGTGTGACTTAGCTAAACCATCCTTGAGCTTGTTGATTCGATCACTAATGTCGCCACCTATCCTCTCCCCTTGAGAACCCATCTTCCCTTGCAAATCCTGAAATTAGTGAGATATAACCCTTAAAAGAAATGCACAAAGTCCACACTTCCTCCTTCTTAAGCTGCACCAAACTGTGCTTTAACCATTAATCCTCTCACTGAGACAATGGTCTTTAAAGTTACATTCTTGCTAATCTGTATATTAATTAATTCAGCTTCGGTGACTTCTTGAACTGAAGGGGTTAGATATAACCTTCATTAATCCTTTAAAATGAGACACTTTTCCTAAACTGAATTAAATCATCTGCAGGCAAGATAAATAAACTAAAATAAGGTATCATGAGATATACAAGACTGGACACTGTTATAGTGCCACACTCATGCAAATGTTATAATGAAATTACTTCCATTAATAAACAGAACCCACAATTTCCAGGTGTGCTTCCCAACTGAATTCCTGTACATTATGCTATACACAGTAAATCCTCCCTATAAGTTACCATTTATGGTTACAGTCAGCGCTCGCATAAAGCGCAATCCTACAGCGCGAAACTCACATAACATGGAAGGCAAAATTTGATGCCAAAAATTAGTCACAACGTGAAAATGATAAGACATGATGCGGGTGCAGGAAGCTGCTCATTTTTTGGAACACCGTACTATGTGGACATAATGTGGCCAGAGGCCCCAAATTATGGTCCAAACAGTCATAATGCAGCAATTGGGCCATAACACAGTGGGAAGACGTTATGCGGCCAGTGTTAGTGATGGCAAGGGTTACATCAGCCTATGACGTATGGCTGTCACGTGTCTAAGCCAGGTGTCATCATGGTCCACTGAGCATTCCTGTCCCAATTAAGCCTACCCTCTCCCGGCGCTCTGGCTGCACACGTGCTGTGTGTGATCTTTGCTCTTTTTTTTCTAGGCTACCTGATCCAGACTGGCCATGCCACCCCACCGTGACCCAGCGAGACGTCAAAAGAGTCTGACCCAGCAGCAGGAGCTTCATGTTATCAAGCAGAAAGAGAGAGGAGAACGTAATTGTGCCATCGCCAAGGTGTATCAGGTCAACGAGTCAACTATTCGTACAATCCTGGAGAAGAAGGACGCTATTATGAAGACCATATGGGCCTATGGGGGATCTCCCATGGATCAGAGGATTCGACTGCCTGCCCCTGCGCTTGTAATGATGGATAGGTTCCTGGTCATGTACTGCGACCAAAAGGAGAGGGAAGAAGTTCCAATCAACTCCCTTAACATAAGGAGGATGGCACATCAACTGTATACTGTAGTCTGCCACTAGCTGTCCCAACCTCCAGGAAGATTTAAGGCATCGAGTGGTTGGTTTGGCATGTTTAAGAAAAGGAAGGACTTGAAGAGAGTACAGGTGACAGAAGAACGAGTGTCAGTAGATGCAGGAGCAGCAGAGACGTTCGTGGATGTCCTAAATGAAATAATCAAGGATCGGGGTTATACCGCTGAGCAAATTTATAACACTGACGAGATGGGGCTGCAATACAAGAGGATGCCAAGGTCTACATATATCTCGAAAGCATGCAGGCAAGGCAGGAGTAGGAAAGTAGATAAGGTAAGCATCACTCTACTTTTGTCTTGCAATGTTGCAGGCCATTAGATGAGGCCATTACTTGTAAGTAAAGTTAAAAAACCAAGGTGCTTTAAGCAGCTGAAAAACATGAATGACTCAGGGGTTAATTGGGAAAAATCAAAGACAGGGGTGATGACAAGGGAAATTCTGAATAGGTGGTACAAGAGAAATTTTATTCCTGATGCAAAGACAAGGTGTGAGGAGTTGGGCATACCATTTAAAATCCTGTTGGTGCTTGAAAATGCACCAGGGAACCCAGCCTACTTGGAGGGTTTACATCAAAGTGTTAAGGGAGTGTTTTTGCCAGGTAACACAACTTCCCTCCTGCAACCCCTAGACCAGGAAGTGATAGCTAGTTTTAAGTACCATTATGAGACAATCTTGTCTGAGTATCTGAAAGAGGCCACAGACAAGTGTGGGGAGGAACATCTCCAGGAGGAAGAGCTTGATGGTGACGGGGAGGTGGAGGCACTGTCATCTGATGAGGAGGTTTTGGATGACCTAGCAGATCCTTAGCCAGAACCCTCCCGTGCACCTCAGCCTGATCCAGCTGAACCGGTGCCTAGTCCTTCTCATGTGTCTCAGCCTGACCCTTCACAATGTTGCCTTTTAACAGTGACAGCTTTTTGGGAAAGCTATGAGGAATGTCATCACAAACATTCTTAAGGCGTGGGATTTGGAGTCTGTTGCAACAATAAATCGTGCCAGGCAAAAGCTGACACCTGAGTTGTGTGCATTACAGGTGGTGAGGTGCAGTCACTACAGGCTGTGTGGCAGAAAGCAGTAAGAGCATGCAGAGCCGTGCCAGGTTGTGAGGTGGTGCAAAAGGAGGATTTAGGCAACACAACGCCAGAGGACACCATGCAACCCATCGATGAGCTGGACAGGAAACATTGTGAAGCAGAGGGATCAGGGGGATCAGGCTGAGGCACGAACCACAGCACCAGTTATGACCATGGCTCAAATGAATAAGATATTGGCTGGTGCAGAGGTGTTCAAGGAAGCCATCATGGCTTATGAAGTGGATGAGGTTTAGAAGGCTGATATGCTGTGACACTAAGTTAAATGCAATCTGACCGTATGAAGACCTGAGGCAAGAGAAAATACGACAATGCCACCAGACTCTATTCACCCGGTACTTTTGTCCTCGACAGATGCCAAAGCAGCAAGAGCCAGAGGAGGATGCTATGTCTATGGGTCCTCTTGACTTTGAGGGGTTTGTGCAGGAGGCAGAAAAGTTGCAACAGAGGATTGTGGATGTACAGAATTTGTCTTCTTCCTCAGATGAGTACTCTATGGAACCGGCATGGCAAGAGGACTGTGCTGGGGACCAGTAGGAGTCCTGCTCTGCCTCAGAACCCCACTCCCCCTCCCTCCAGCAAGCCCACAACCTCTTCCATTCAAGGTGAAGAATCCTCTAGTAATTGTATGTAATGAAGTCTTTATTAGGTAGGTAAATGTCCTGGAAAAAACTGAAAATTGCCTCAAAAGGTGAATTTGGGGCTGGCTTGGATACAATGAAATCCATTAACATGTAAACATATGGCCCTATAATGCAGAATGCTCATAAAGTGGGACCTTCCGGGTACAATTTTCCTGCATTATGCGAGTGTTGACTGTATCCTCCAATTCACATTACCAGCTGTATGGAAAGAGTTGCGGTATTTTGGAATACGCCCCTGCCTTATAATATGGGCTGCTTGTAATTGTTTTCAAGCTTTAATTATATTTTGAATTAATAAAATTCAATGCTAGGAAAGACAGCCATGAAATGTCACAGTAACAATACATACACAGGGCTGTATTTTAGATGGCAAGGGAGGTTTCTTAGCACACTTCCTTTGTGATTTATTATGCATATTACACCTTAACAAGTGGTATGTGGTGGCAACCATCATCCACTCACTTGCTAAAGTGTTGCCTACTTCTTCCTTCCCTTCCTCACTCTGTTTCTGTGCCTATCCTCCTTTCTTCCTACTTCTTCCTTTCCTTCCTACCACTCTTTATTACTCCTTGCCACTTTAGGTGGCTCTACACTAAGTAACAATGCTGGGTGGTTATCATGTAACTAGATTATGAGGTGAAATGGAGCCTGCTATGGTGCCCCTGTTAACTAGGCTGTTGTTGTTGATCAACCCAAGTTTGTCTAGCCAAGCACACCTATCAACCATAGGCAAGCAACTGCCAATGCAGGGTTGTTCTCTACAGTGAAGTTATGGTCCCCTGTGACAGACAGTGCCTTACCATACTAAGGTATGGGGTACAGTGCAGAGGTTTGGTTCAAGGGTGGATGCTGCATTAGCATCTCTCCACCCACTTAACAGGGGCATCATAGCAAGTCCACTTAACACCATACCTTGGTTTTATAGTTAACAGCCAGAGTTTCTTAGTCTACAGGAAACCACTAGGCTTGTCACTCAGTGTAGAGCCACCTGAAGTGGAAAGAAAAGTAATAAATGATGACAGGAAGGAAAAGGAGAAGTAGGAAGAGAGAAGGGCAGCCACAGAGATAGTGAGAAAGGCGAAGGAAGAAATAGGCAGCACTACCTGAAATGTGTAGATGATGATCATCACCACCTATCACCTGTTAACTGGATGGAGAAACTCCGTTGCAGCATCCATCCACAAACCAAACCTCCACACTACAGTACTCCCTGAGCCTTGCTCTGGCGAGGTGCTGTCAGCCGCAAAGGAACATCAGTTCACTGCATAGGATAGCTCTGTGAGGGCAGCTGCTTGCCTGCAGTTGATGGATCTGCTTGGCCAGACAGACTGGGGTTGATCAAAAACACCTTAACATTTTGCTGTATACTAATTATAATTCGCTTAAAAAGACTCTAACATGCTTGCATGTGTCAGCCTTAGTCACCTACTGGTGGCTCTCCATGCTGCTTGATCTCTGGCAGTCTCCCATTCGGTCCCTTATCCCTGAGGTCACACTCTATAATCTCATCCCCAGTCAAAACAGA
>JAGKTI010001227.1:80586-92449 GCA_018397915.1 Birgus latro | reverse complement strand
TACATTGTGTTATGAGATATATACTAATGCCTATATAATATCTACATTACTAGTCCCAGACAGCCAGCAGGAGACGGCCACAATCCGCTCAGATGCTGCTTCCCTCCCTTAAATCATACCGGGTGATGGCCACCAGCCACACAAGGGGAGGAGATGGACACCAGCTGCTCCTTGATCTAACCCTATAAAAAGGGGGACAGGTGACAGCCACCAGCCGCACCCAGCAGACAGCCACCTAGCTGCTCCACCTAAAAATAAAAAAGAACAGGTGAAGGCCACCAGCTGCACCCCCCGGAGTAGCGATTGCCACCAGCCGTGCCTCCGTCAGGAGGGACCCCCATTGGTGATGGCCACCAGCCGCACTTTGGTGACAGCCACCCAGCCACACCTGCACTCCTGTGATGGCCACCAGCTGCACGAGGGGTATAGTCCTTGTGGGCCACAGCACTCTTGTGCAAGTAACAGCAACCAGCCACACTCAGCCCATCGGGAACCAGGGGCACGAGCCCTTAGTGACTGCCACCGCCCTAGGGGACTCGGCGACAACCACCTGCCGCGCCGGGGAGGGAACGATTATGGTCGTCCTTTGCCCCCTACTCCAGTGCCTTCCCCACCTGAGGATTTCCCGTGCCTGCTGGAGTCCACCTACAGCAGCTCAGGTACCCTCCCCCTTTCTCTCAACAGGGACATTCTCCACCTAGAGCAGCAACTGGAGGAGGCCTGGCAAGGGCCCCTGGTGCTTGGGGTTCTAGACCTATGGCTCGACCCTTGGCAGCGCCAACCCTTGTTGGACTCGGCAATGATGAGCTGCCACAGCCCACACCCGACGGAGGCTCAACGGCGAGACCGCAGCCCTCGGACCAGTCGAGACATCCCCAGGACCCTGGGGCGTAACCTTCCAAGCCCCACCCGATGACCTCCTGCCCGGTGCAGACAAGCGTGCCTGCTCTCCTTCTTTGAGCCTAGCCCCTAGGCCCGAGCCTCTGAGCCCCTCAGGAAGGGCACCCACCTACCACTGCACTCAGACCACTCCCGGACGAGATGACCACGGCCCGGCCCCCTGACGAGGTCCCAGACGAACGCCAGTAGCCCGGCCTCCTGACGAGGTCCCAGACGAACGCCAGTAGCCCGGCCTCCTGACGAAGGCCCCTCCGGACACCCTGACGACCGGAGGCCTCCTGATGCAGGCCGCCATTCTGGGCCCTCCACTACCACTGGGCCTCACCCTATAGCAAGCCCCAGTCACACTCTCCTGTAGCCGAGTCCTCTGGCTCTGACTTTCTGTGTGTATTATTTTCTTGTAAAGTGTGCCATTGTGTATTTGTCTCGGTATTATAATTTATAGTAATATACATGTAAGGTTTGTTGCCATGAGTTTTTATGCCCTGTTCCCACTGGTTGCCTGAAAGAACCCAACCCGGTTTAGAAAGAGGACCCCACTCCATGCTCCGTGTCTAGGGAACGAGAAGTCGTACCTTGTCACATGCAGCATAATACTGGTGGCCAGCTGTGGTTCTTGACCCAGTGGGTGGCAACAGGGAACAAGGGAAACTTCGGCAAAATGAAGCAACAAAACTGCACATCCAGATACCTAAATTCGACCCTGAGCAATACAACATCCATATGTATTTGGAAATAGTAAAACCACTGTTAGACATAGCCTTTGAGACAGACAGGCAGAAAATAGCAGTAATGCTACCACTTCTGGGCAAAGCAGCAGCCACAATTGCACCTAAGACCGTCCCAGAGTTAACATGGGCAGATTTCACCAAGCTTACGACTCAAGCAGTCACCCCCTCATTAGGGAAAGTTGTAGCTCTAGCACAGCTCGACTCCCTCACCTACAACAGAATCCTCGACAACACACTCATCCAGGCCCAGCGACTCATCACTGCCGCATACCCAGAATGCAGCAAGGAAACCCGGGAACAACATGTCTTCAATACCCTGGTCAGGATTCTCCCCATTGCTGTCAGAGTGGACTTCACAATTCATGACCCAGCGGGAGACCTGGATAAAGATACCCAGCTCGTACGCTGCCTCCTGGGCTGCCCGTACTACCCCAGAACAGATTGGCGCTGTGAGCAAATTTCCCACGCAAAAAGCAGCGCCACCATGCACCTCTCACCCACCTCCAGTCCACCCAAACCCTCCTCCAACACCCACCATCCCCAAGGCCCACCCCTCACACAGGTGCCCCAACACAAGAGACAACAATTGGATTTCCATTAACCCATGGGAATTCACTACATGCAGCAACAAATGTCACCTCCACGACATCAGGGAACAACGTAAAGCTGCTCGATGGAAGTCCGCCACCTAGGAATGCCATAAGGTGTCGCCCCTGGAGGACGAGGTTATCGAGGGCAGCGCCTCCACAGACAAGCGCTTAGACTTTGCGGGAACAGAACCCGAGGACGACTACACACCGCAGCAGCTGGGTTTTTAGGACCACTCCCGCACCTCCCCATGGTGCCGGGGGCCACCTCGCAGAAATATTGCCCCCCAGTCTACAACAAGATGAGACTGAATGGAGTAAAGGCGAGGCTCCTGGTCGATACAGGAGTGGCTAGATCTTGCTATATATTCATTTTTACTCCCGTCACCGTTTGACCTTCGGCTCGCTTTTCTCCACCTCAACTCATCTTGTGGACGCAGGAGATGGCCCCCTGCCCATACTTGGGGAAACTCATGCCCTACGTGCAGACACGCACCATAACGTCTCTGCACTGCACTCTTTCATAATTTTTTACCCCTCTTGCCGTGCGTATGACGGATACCTGGGGCTGTATCTTCTTCAAAAGCTCCGGACAAGCATCGACTGCCATGGACGTCGTCTCCAGTTTAACAAACCTCCGGACTCCAGCCCCCAGCACATCTGCACATGCGTGCCCCCACCCCCAACCTAAACCTCATCCCCACCCCTCGTTCCCTGGGGTTCCTGACCCCTTGTTCTCTCTTCCCCCTCACCCCCCGCCCCCACCTTCTCCGCTACCATTGCCTCCACCCTCACCATCCCCCTCATCACTAGGCCTGGTTGCAACTAAACAGGCTGTCAGGAACCCCCATTCTCTTCTCCCCCTCCTTACCCCCAGAACCCTCTCCTCCTGCTTACTCTCCCCCCGCCTTCCTTTCCCCCCCACTATGACACGGTGTGCGTCGCTAACCTCTCCACCACCACCCTTACCCTACCCAAAGGGCTAGTCGTGGGAGAAGTGGAGGAGGCCGAGCCCTGCACACCCCCGACCCCCATCCCCCTTCCTCTCCTACCTCCCCACCTCTCTCCCCACCAAACAGACTACGCCCCCTGCTCCTGGACTTTCAGGACTTATTTGCGTCAAGACCAACTGATATAGGCCACACCACTGTCCTGGCCCACGAGATCCACACCGAGGGACCACCAATTCACCAACCATCTCGGCAAAAGAATCCGCACCAGCGAGCTGAGGATGACTGGCAGGTCCAGGATTATTATTATTATTATTATTATTATTATTATTATTATTATTTTTAGTACAAGGAAGTAGGAACCAAAGTTGATGGGCCCGCATACTGTTCCTTCCAAGAAAAAACAAAAACAATATGAAAGAGAGCCAAAAATCAAGATCCGTTCATTATGAGATGCCTGGACACACTGCGTTTGAAAGGCTGGAGATCATAGGAAGTAGGGAATACAGACAGAGAAAGACAGTTCCACAGTTGACCAGTTGCATAAATGAAGGACTGGGAGTAGCGGTTAACTCTTGCATTAGAGAGTTGGACAGAAAAGAGATGAGAGTTTGTTGCTAAACGGGTGTTGCATGCCCATCGTAGAGGTGGGGAGGAGGTGGTGGCTCAATCAGTAGATAGGTGGGTTCAGTCCCAACAGACCCATCTTCAAATCCCCGCTGGGGCAGGGAACAGTTTAAGGATTTGAATTTCGTTAAAATCAGGCTTTACTGATCTACCAGAAGACCTGCCGACATGTCGTAAAAATACCACCGCTAATAACAAAACACCAGTCCTATATGAGACAGCCCTAGCATGTATTCAAAATGGACAGTGGGTGTTAGTGCCAAAGTGGTGACATGTAGAGGAGTATGGTATGTAGGAGGACTGCTGGGCCTTGATAGCAGGCTGTGAAGCCTATGCCCAGAGTTGGACAAAAAAAAAAAAAAAAACGAAGTAGCAATAGAAAAGAGAAAGATGCAACAGTGCGGCGAAGAGACAGGTTGAAGGGAATCAGTAAGAGGAGGAGAGTTAATGAGATGAAAAGCCTTTGACTCCAGCCTATTGAGAAGAGCTGCATGTGGGGAGCCTCCCCATGTACGAGAGTTGTACTTCACACAGGGGCGAATAAAACCTGTGTACAAAGTCAACATCTGTGCAGGAGCAAACAAAGTTTGGAGTCAGCTTAGCACACCTAATCTCTTGGAAGCAGATTGTACAAGAAATGTAATATGTTCTTTCCAAGATAAATCCCGAGTGAATGAAACCACAAGCATGTTCGAGGATGATGCAGGACTGAGCTGGACATTATCAAACATTAGTGGGTAATCCTGTGGAAGATTTTGTCGAGTTGATAAGTGTAAGAACTGAGTCTTTGATGCATTAAAAACAACAAGATTATTTTTACCTCAATCAGAGGTACTAGCCAAGTCAGACATTAGGTGTGCCATAACCTCATCCCTTGTCTGTTGAAGTAACTGCTGAGATGGATGTTGCAGGAACCGAATGGAAAGTTGAAGGGTGGAATTAGCATATGAGTGGATAAGGTTAGATGTACAGCTTAGGTCATTTATGAATAAAAGGAAGAGAGTTGGTGATAGGATAGAGCCCTGAGGAACACCACTGTTGATAGGTCTAGGAGAAGAACGATGGCCGTCTACAACAGCGGCTATAGAACAACCAGAAAGGAAGCTAGAGATGAGGGCACAGATAGAAGGATAGAAACCGTAGGAGGGCAGTTTGGAAAAGATTATGCCAGACTCGATCGATAGCCTTTGAGATGTCAAGTGCAATGGCGAAGCTTTCGCTAAAGTCCCGAAAGGAGGATGACCAGGAGTCTGGTAGGTGAGAAGATCGCCAGTGGAGTGTCCCTGACGGAACCCATACTGATGATCAGAAAGAAGATTGTGACAGCGAAGATGCTTTAAGATTTTTCTGTTAAGAATTGACTCAAAAACTTTTGAGACACAGGATGTTAAAGCAATTGGACGATAGAGGGTTGGGAGTGGTCACCTTTCTTTGGGACTGGCTGAATGAGAGCAAACTTCCAGCAAGAAGGAAAGATACAAGTTGACAGACAAAGGCGAAAGAGTTTATCTAGGCAGGGTGTAAACACAGAAGCACAGTTCTTGAGGACAACTGGAAGGATTCCATCAGGCCCATATGTCTTGTTAGTACTGAGGGCAGAAATGACACAAAATACATCAGCTGAAGAAGTTTTAATGTCAGCCATGAGGAAGTCAGAGGGGGGAAGTGATGGAGGAACAGCACCGGAAGCATCTAAGGTGCAATTAGAGGAGAAAGTCTGAGCAAAAAGATCTGCTTTATCAATAGAAGAAAGAGCTACAGAGCCATCAGAGTAGAAGAGAGGAGGAAAGGATGATGAGGTAAAGTTGTTAGAAAGGTTTTCGGCAAGATGCCAGAAGGAGTGGGAAAAATTCAAGTTGGAGAGTTGAGAGCATTTAGCACAGATGAAATTATTTTTAGCAGAGCGAAGAACAGACTTAGCATGATTCCGGGCAGAAACATAAAAAAGATGTGATTCAGGAGTAGGTTGGCTCCGGTACCTTTTTTAGGCCTTCTCCTTGTTGCGGATAGCATTAGAACAAGCGTGATTAAACCAAGGCTTTCTTGCATTAGTCAAAGGATATGAAAAAGGAATGTATGCTTCCATGCCCGAGAGAATAACCTCCATAATGCGCAAAGCACACTCAGATGGCTGAAGTCGGCGAGAAATGACTACCGAAGAGTCATTCCTTGGTGTAGAAAAAACGGTGTTGTTGTGTGTGTTGTGTGGAGAGATGTGGTACTTGCCCAGGTGACCGAAGCCACTCCCAAGTTTTTGAGCCCCGTGAGGGGCCGGGGTGGTTTGGCCCCCATGCTGTCCTTCTCTTCTGCTTCGACAGCCCCTGGGGGGTGGACCAACAGTGAAGATGCCACCGCACCAGGTCCCCTCTGGTTGGTTGAACTTCTTGCTGTAATGTACCACCACATACTCCTTGTCATCCTTCTTCTGTGACAGGACTTCACCAGTATCATGGTCACTAGCGTTACAGTCCAAGATAAATGGCTGATTCTGGTCCGGGTATGGCAGTACTGAAGAGCTTGCCAATGCTTGCTTTAGTTCATCAAAGGCCTGAGTCTCTTGTGTCCATGCAAATTTCTACCTTTTTCCTAACAGCTTATGCAGAGGTGCAGCTATCGTTGCAAAACCCTTGACAAAACGTCGATAGTAGGTGCACAAGCCCAGGAAACTCCATAGCTCTTTCACAGAAGTTGGAAATGGCCATTTTTTCACAGCTGGCACTTTCTCTGGGTCAGTATGGATGCTGCCCACACCTACAGTGTATCCTAGGTACTTCACTTCCTTCTGAAACAGGTAGTACTTCTTGAAGTTCAGCTTGAGGTGCATTGCGTGGGTCCTGTTCAGCGCCACTGACAGCCTCTCCAGTTCCTGGTTGAAAGTTCGTCCAAACACAATAACATCGTCCAGATAGTTGGGAGCTGTCTGCCAGTGCAGGCCTTCAAGTACGTGTTCCATGAGACGCTCAAATATAGCTGGGGCATTGCATTGGCCAAATGGCATCACTTTAAACTGTCTTAACCTGAGGAATCCCATCGACGTATTGGTACGTTGCGATGTTTTGTCACAGCTACACCCATTGATGTATGGGTACGTCGTGCAATTGCAAGGGTCATAATTTGCACAATTTTCAAGTTTCATGGGTGATTTTTGGTAGGCCTATGCGGGAGACCTTCCTCTACCGCAGGGATACTGCCTGGCCCCATCTAACCCCCCCTCCCCCCTCTCCCCCACACTGGGCAATTCACATATTAGCAGTAAGCTGGCCAGTAAAGGTATGTTGCCCCACGGTCTCACCAATGACGAAATTCATGGTGAAAGTGATTTCTGAGGTGGAGGACAAAGAAATAAAGAAGCTAGAGCAAGAAACAAACAGAAGTGATGAGGTGGTAATGACATAAAGGAAGGTGCCATATGTGGATGTGTTTGGTGACTGAACAATGCTTCTGTTGCTTATATAAATGTGAAAACCAATATAGTCTGTTACTACACATAAATTCGTACCAAGTACATAAATAAATGCGTAATTTAAAGTGGTTTGAATTTGTTAGTCCTTCCATAGTTAGTTTTCTTTAGCCAGGTACCCTGAAAAAGAAGGAAAACGTAAGATTGCATGACACCTGTATCAACATTTTTAAGCACAGGATCGCGATTTCTCTATGAATTTTCGATGTTTCTCACCAAAAGTGAAGGTTTGAGCCAACAAAATTAAAAGAAAAAAAAATGGTCGGGATTTTGGGGTATCGTAGGTTGGACATCAGTCGGGACGTGACAGGTTAAACCCCGCCTATATGAAAAGGCTGTCTTCTCCTTGTCTTTCTCTGCAACCTTGACCTGATGATATCCCGCCTTCATGTCTAGAATGGAGAAACACGACACCTGACAGAGCATCCAGGGTGTCTTCAATTCTTGGCAAGGGGTATGCATCCTTCACTGTCACTTCATTCAGGGCTCGATAATCTACACAGTACCTTACTGAACGATTCTTTTTCCTTACCAGAACCACTGCTGATTCCCAAGGACAGCTGGACTTTTTTATCACTCCTTGACTGTGGTGATTCCCCATCACCTTCTCCATTTCTTGCCATTGGGCTGGCGCCATCCTCCACACTGGCTGTTTAATCGGGCGGTGATCCCCCGGTGTCTATACTCTGCTCCACCAGATAAGTGCACCCCAGGTCTAGGTCTCCGATGGAGAAGACATCAACAAACTTCGTCAGCAGCTGCCTTGACTTCAGCACTTGTGAGCCATCCAGGCAATGGCAACTCCTTTAAAATAGTTCTTGTAAGTGGTCTGGCAGGTACCCATCTTCCTTGACTACACTCCTTTTACAGACCTTCCTCTGATGCCACTCAGGTGTCAGGGGGAAAATGAAAAATGTATAACAATGTATAGCTATGTGTGCTAGGAGTAACTATCGAGTCGATTACCACGAGAGAATCGACTCGTGAAATCAAGTAGCGATTTCACTTTTATGCTGGCTTACTTCACCAATTCTCTAGAGTCGATAATTTATAAATTTTCTCAACAGTACACAGCAGAGACTAAACACTCAAGAAGGCTGTATTACTGTACTGTTGGCCTCTGAGAAAGTTAGTTTCTCCCCTTAACATTCAAAAAATAATAATAATAAACAGGATCTTGGCTGAGCCAAACTGCTAGCTAGCACAACGGATTTAAGAATAAATACCAAAAGCTGGCCTAAGTACCTGTCGTGGTTAATATAAGGAGTTGTGCTAACTTGGAGTAGCAAATGTGTGCTAAATATGTGGGGAAATCAAGCACGACTGTTACATTTAACAAAGCTCAAGAAAAACTGTAAATTCATTAAATACAAGAAAATAAATTTACGTTACATGAATCAATTCAAAATCAAAGAAAGGGAAATACACGCACTCAAGCACTCAGACAAATAGCTAAATAGCCTTAAGCCTAGGAAAAACAAAAGAAAATACTGATTGGTAAGGATGAGACCGTCGCTAATACAATCGATCACCAGGCTGGTGGGAGCTTCGGGAGTTCACACTGATACAGCTGAGACTTCTGAGATCGCTAAGAAAAGAGACCCGCTCGAGCTTACGCACAGCACAATCACACTCCGAGACTGTCACTTTAACGACTGACTGTGTTTTTGAGTGTCCAATGTAAGGGACGTGTGAAAGAGGCATGGGCAAGTAACGGCCAGGGAGGCAGAAATGATAATTCAGAAATTATCGCTCAGAGGAATGCATTGTCTGTACATAAAGACAATCACTCACGAAAGAATGATGAAAGTTTTGAAAATCTGATGCAAATGCAAGTTCACGAGTGGACGATTGAGAGAATGGCTAATTCTCACGGACTTCAGAACTTTTTGTCGCTCCCACAAAATCACTCGATGTCATGATTTACAATACATAATTTCGCAATGTTGAAAATTCACGACATTACGCCCCTGGAAAATCAAAATTTTCCTTGGAAAAATTTAACTATATATATACACACCCTAGCTCAGTCACACAAGATTCACACTGTGGTGTGTGTACTATCCTGCTACAGGAGAAAAGCACTGTCGCCTATGAGCGTAAAAAACTCGTATTTACGTTACGAGAAGCAAGCTTGAGGGGAAAACTCCGAGACGATGGTGAAAAATCCTGTTCTCAGGTCAAACTGAGTGAAAGTTTGCTACATTTACATTGACAACTAACTGTTATGTAGCGTGGTGTATGTGATACACGGTGTAGGTGTAACAGTTGTAGTGTAACTGTGTCTATGTGTAAAGCAAAAATAATACAATAATGAAGGCAACGAGGGCAGAGGAGGCAGCATGCAGCAGAGACAATCAGTGGACCTGGACATCTGCTTCACCCACCAACTGCACCTGTGGAATGAGTCAAGGTGGAGCATCAATAATGTCAGTGTGACAATTTGTATTAAATTACAATTACCATCCACCCAGCAGTCAATCCATATACAATAGAAAGTACACTTTAGCTGAAAATCAATTAACAGCAAGAGTTTGGTACATTTGAGGTCGCCATTATTTTCTTAATTCTTGCCCTTCATAACCTATACTTATGGCTAATAAAGGGCTCGTCGTCGGTGTCCTCGGTTGGGATCGCTGCGACTGCCCATTTGTCCTCGGTGTCCTCAGTTGGGATTGCCATGACTGCACACTTATAACTATACACTTATTGCTACAAAGGGCTCGTCGTCAGTGTCCCCGTTGGGATCGCCGCGACTGCCCGTTTGTCATCGGTGTCCTCAGTTGGGATCGCCACGACTGCCCGTTTGTCCTCGGTGTCCTCGGTTGGGATCGCCAAGACTGCTTACTTATAACTACACTTATTTCTACAAAGGGCTCATCATCAGTGTCCACGGTTGGGATCACCGCAACTGCCTGTTCATCATCTGTGTCCTCAGTTGGGATCGCCGTGACTGCACGCTTATAGCTATATTTACTATTACAAAGGGCTCGTCGTCAGAGTCCGCAGTTGGGATCACCACGACTGCCCGTTCGCCATCGGCGTCCACGGTTGGGATCGTCATGACTGCACACTTATTACTATACACTTACTGCTACAAAGGGCTCATCGTTGGTGTCCGCAGTTGGGATCACTGTGACTGCCCGTTTGTCATCAGCGTCCTCGATTGGGATCACCGTGACTATGCACTTAACCCTACACTTATAGCTAATAAAGATAAGTCGAGAATCCCTGTGCAAACTTGGGCAGGTTACATTTTAACACTCTGCGTGGGTGTGAACACTCATGTAGATTTTGTGTATTCTTCGGGAATCCTCAGAGAGGCCCACAGCTCGAGACACACCACAAGGTAATTCAGACACAGCCTCAGATTGCCTCTGCAGAGGTCTTGAACTTCCCCCCTTAACCTACAGTACATACTGTATGTACAAGCCCTACACTTATGACTAATAAGAGCTCGTAGTTGGTGTCCACGGTTGGGATCGCCGCGACTGCCCATTCGTCATCGGTGTCCACGGTTGGGATCGCCATGACTGTGTGCTTATGAGCTATGGTACATATGTATGTACAGACCCTAGACATATGTCCTGTTGGGCCAATGGGCGAGACATCAGGTCTGCACCCACATTACCACTGCCCTCTCTCTCACACGACTCAGAGATTATGGGTGTGGATTCAAATGGCACAGGAAGGAAAATTTCCTGATTGGTGGTATGTCGACACACATTCCAGGAGTGCACAAAACTATCTATTTCCTGTCCCATTCCTGGCCAGAAAAAGTCGACATGGATACGGCCTTGGGTTTTCTTTTTGCCCATATGACCTGACGCTGAACAATGACCCCATTCTAGCACTGCTTGGTGGTTCTTTGCAGGAACGACAAACTGCAGTCGAACCTCGCCCTCAAGTGTTCGTGACTCACGGTAGAGCCGTCCTTGTTTGCGAAGGAACCTGGCTCGTCCACCCAGTGAATACTTGGTCACTTTACCCTTTTGTTTCTTCTGCACAACAGCAAGTGTCGGGTCAGACTGTTGTTCTTGAACAACATCTTGACTACAAATCAGATCTTGCGGCAATGCGATGGCCACTGAGGTGACACAATATGGAGCCTTGGCCATGGCTCATGTTACTGCACCTGAAGTCTGAGTAGTGACATCTATGGTGCAACTCGACTTGGCACCTGGTATGTTACCTATAATGAGGTCAAACATAGGTTCTTGCATGACAACTGCAACTGTTGAACCTGTGTAAAAGGGAGATGCTACCTAGATACGTGCCTCAGGAAACAGTCTCACCGATCCATCAATAATGTCGCAGTGCTGCCTTGGTGCCGAAATGATATTTATCTCGGGAATATTATCCTCCCGTATTTAATACTGTGGTAGCGTGAATCATTCAGACACTGGCAACGCGCGACTTGAGTCTTCACTATACACTACTATACACATGTACTTAGAACTGGGAACTGAAAGAAGTGAAAAAATGATATGGCTTTTCTAGGCTTTAATTATAAAAGAATATTCACAAGATATTTACATACAAAAGTCATGAGGTATTTTCCCACCTCATTTCACTTCATATAAAGTTCCGTGCTAGAAACCGCACTAA
>JAGKTI010001227.1:36640-70745 GCA_018397915.1 Birgus latro | reverse complement strand
CTCCTCTTACTCTCTCTCCTCCTTCCATTTACTTTTACCCCTCAACCTCCCTTCCTTACTCCACCTCCCTATACTTATTGTCCGAGGCTATACATAGAGTCGACATCGAATTCCCTACTCTTTCTCTTCTGTCCGTGTTTTACTCTAAACTCACATCCAGCAGGTGTACTCATCTCCACACCTGTTACAGCTGTGTGTCTGCTTGCATCTGCCTGAGGGGAGGCTTGTCGGCTTCCCAACAATAAGCTGAGCTTGGATCTGTCTGCTTGTGTATTCTTCAGGACGAACAAGACTCTGCCTGACAGTGCAACCTGAGGAACCATTGTCTCTCAGAACATTAACAGAAACACCTCCCACAAACCCTGGCTGAACAAGGAAGGCACTGTTACCTTTGGGAGGGCCTGTGGAGGAAGCGACCAGCCATTGATAAGGCTGCATGGCACTCAACTCTTCAAACGTGACAGAACTATATGCCTTAGTGGTCGTACCCGAACTAGGTGCACAAGGAGTTGTACTCACTATCTGGGGAGCAGGAGCACTGACTGCCTGTGGAGGAGAGTTCACCATCTGAGGGGGACTAGTGAACTGTGAAGGAGGACCGGTGCTGGTGGGGACGGCACCATCGTGCGCCTGTTGGGGAATGAAGGCTGCGTTTGCCTCCTGCCTCCGATACACTGGGGCTGGTGCTGAAAAGGTTTGTCCCGGTTGTTGATTGCGTGGCTGATACTGCTGCTGCTTAGGGTACTACTGCTGGTTAGGGTACTGCTTGTACCTCTTCCAGTCAGGTTTCTGTGTATTCTGCCTCTGGTCCTTCTGCGGTTTGTTTGGGCCTTGGCCATTATTCTGAGAATGGCCTTGATGCTGGGGTTCAGTCTGTGATTGCTTACTAGACTTAGTATCTCTTATTCTGTGGCTGTTTCCTACGAGTTTGGTACCCGTACGCAGTAAAGAAAGCATCAGCCTTTTCCACCATTTGGTTTGCATCCTTCACTTTGCACATCTTGAGCTGGGCCATAAGCTCAGCAGGCCAGGACTTTTCCAGCTGTGTGCACAGCACAAGGTCGATTATTCCCTCTCGCATGCTAGGAGTCTCGTCCTTCTCCATCCACTTGCCTAAGTATGCCGTGAAACAGTCAAGGAACTGTACAGCTGTCTCCTTTTCCTGGAGACGCGCCTTCATGAACTGATTCCTAGCGTGATCAGCGGTAAGACCGTATGCTTTGATGAGTGCGATCTTCATCATCTCGTACGTGAGATTATCTCCGCGAATTCTGTGGAGAATGTCGAGGGCAGGGCCCTCAAACAAGCTAAGGAACAAGCAGCTTAGCTGCCTCATCCAGATCGTACAGCCATGCCATGTCTTCAAAACGAGCTATGAATGGCTTGATTCGCTCGCCTTCCTTGTTAGAAGGAAGCTTGAGATGTGGAGTTGCTAGAACAGGTGCTGAGAGAGCAGTAGTGGAGCTTGGGTTACTGCACCCGATGTGCCTGAAGCCAAGGAGTCTCACTTCAGCTTCAGCACTTCAAGCTCGTGTTTGTCAAGTGCCTCGCGCTCGTGTTCACGTTCTCTCTCACGTTCCTCGCGCTCACACTCTTTCTGACATTCCTCGCGCTCTTCCTGACGTTCCTCATGCTCACGTTGTTCTTTTTCGTACTCGCACTGTTCTTTTTCGTGTTCACGCTGAATTTTCTGCTCTTCACGGGTGGCATTCTCACGTTGCTGCTCGTAATTGCAGCACGACAGGGTATGATCTCTAATTTCCTGGGGGCTAGTAAGCCACATATCCTTGGCTTCCTGCACGTATGTACTAGTTTCCATGATGCTCAGATTGAGACTGAGTGAAGACTGAGACTGATATGCTGGCTGGTGTGCAGCAGTCTACCTAACTAAGAGTGAGTGAGTGCTTTCGGTAATAATTTCAAAGCTAGGAGTTTATATCCTGGAATGAGGTCGCCAGATGTCAGGGGGAAAATGAAAAAATGTATAACAATGTATAGTTATGTGTGCTAGGAATAACTATCGAGTTGATTACCACGAGAGAATCAACTCGTGAAATCAAGTAGCGATTTCACTCTTATGCTGGCTTACTTCGCCAATTCTCTAGAGTCGAGAATTTATAAACTTTCTCAACAGTACACAGCAGAGACTAAACGCTCAAGAAGGCTGTATTACTGTACTGTTGGCCTCTGAGAAAGTTAGTTTCTCCCCTTAACATTAAAAAAATAATAATAATAAACAGGATCTTGGCTGAGCCAAACTCCTAGCTAGCACAACGGATTCAAGATTAAATACCAAAAGCTGGCCTAAGTATCAGTCGTGATTAATATAAGGAGTTGTGCTAACTCGGAGTAGCAGAAGTGTACTAAATATGTGGGGAAATCAAACACGACTGTTACATTTAACAAAGCTCAAGAAAACGAACTGTAAATTTATTAAATACAAGAAAATAAATTTACGTTACATGAATCAATTCAAAATCAAAGAAAGGGAAATACACTCGCTCAAGCACTCAGACAAATAGCTAAATAGCCTTAACCTTAGGAAATACAAAAGAAAATACTAATCGGTAAGGATGAGACCGTCGCTAATACAGTCGATCACCAGGCTGGTGGGAGCTTCGGGAATTCACGCCAATACAGCCGAGACTTCTGAGATCGCTAAGAAAAGAGACCCGCTCGAGCTCACGCACAGCACAATCACACTCCGAGACTGTCACTTTGACGACTGACTGACTGTTTTTGAGTGTCCAATATAAGGGACGTGTGAAAGAGGCGTGGCCAATTAACGGCCAGGGAGGCAGAAACGATAATTCAGAAATTATCGCTCAGAGGAATGCATTGTCTGTACATAAAGACAATCACTCGTGAAAGAATGACGAAAGTTTTGAAAATCTGATGCAAATGCAAGTTCACGAGTGGACGGTTGAGAGAATGGCTAATTCTCACGGACTTCAGAACTATTCGTCGCTCCCACAAAATCACTCTATGTCACAATTTACAATACATAATTTCACGATGTAGAAAATTCGTGACATCAGGGTCCACCACCTGGCATAGTCCCAGTATTTCCCCCTCATTGATCGTCTGTGGCTTATGGGAAAAATTGGCCACCACAACCGGCACATCATCTGCACCTGTTTTCACCAAAGTTCTCCCCAACATTACTCTGGCCTTCATCTTGCACATTACATCAGGCTCCACTACCCTTATACAGCTGTCAAAAGAGCCACTCACCTTACTGTGAAGCAGTAGTTCTGACCTCCACTGTAGTGTGGAGCGCCCTCACCTCACCACGAGAACTGGTAAGTCTCACCGCCATGACAGGAACCAACTTTCCTCGAACCTTCAGCTTCATGGAGCAGAATTTCAGCTCACATCCAATGGACATCAGATAGTCCAGACCAAGAAGGCAAGAATCCTCCATGATGGCCACTTAGACTAGAAGGGTAGCCTCTTGCCCTGCCATTTCAATCCAGACATCCAGTGGTCCCCTCAGTTCTCTGGGGTGCCCAGTTACACCACACAGTTGTTCTGCTGACTCAAGCAGATACCGATGATGTAACACATCAAGCCTCACAAAAGTCTGCTCTGAGGCTGAATCAGTCACAAGGGAGCACTTCTTTCCGTCTGTTCTTCTGCCTACTCGCACATTGTTGATTGCAGTTGTCTTGCATTTTCTTGGTAGTGGTGCTACTTGGGAAAAGCCAGCTGATGGTTGCCCCTTAACACCAGCCTCCACTAGTTTTCCAGTTCTTTCAGGTCTTCAGCAGCCTTCTTCTTATTCTCTTTTTTCTTCTTTGGATACTCAGAACTGAAGTGCCCCACCTTAGTACATACCCAACACACTTTTTTTACAGTTGTAGATTTCCTTGCACTGCCCTGTTCTTGCTTCTTACATTTGTAACAATCATCCTTGTGTCCCAGCTTCCCACAGAACTAGCAACCTCCTCCAGTATTCTCCTATTCCCTCTTCCACTTGTAGCAGTCCTCTTTTTCATGTCCTGGCTTTTCACAGTGCCAGCAACTTCCTTTACATTTTTCCACTTCACAAACCTGCCCCTTTCTTGCCTTGATTCCTGCAGTACGACCTACCTGAAAGGTAGGTTTCTTTTGAATCGGACCCCCATTATAGCCATGCACTTCACTGGTTTAGGGCCTAAAAACTGGGGCATAATAATTAAGTCCAGGACTTAAAACTTCTGCATCCTGATTATTCTACCCTGTAATCCTACCTTTAGATGCTTGGGATTCGTCAAGATTCACCATACATTGTCCATTCTTTTCATATGCTCCCTATACACTAGCCCAAGGCTCAGCAGTGCAGCATTTCTCTACAGCCTCAGCTTTCTCACGAATTATCTTCACATGGTCGACTATATGTTTCAACTGATTATCTACATGCTGTCTGCACTCCATCACTGTTCCCTCACTAATTGTCTTCAACTGGTCATCTACCTGCTGTTTGAACTCTGCCACATTATTGCTGACCGCATACTTCTGCTGTAGTAGCTCAGCATATACGAGTGCTTCCTCCTTCAGTTTTTTTTTTTTTTTTTGCTATGAAGAAGGAACCAAAGGCTAGGAGCCCGCAAACTGTTCCTTCCAAGGAAAAACAAAAACAATACAAGAGAGCCAAAATTCGAGATCCGATCATTTTGAGATGCCTGGACACACTGCGTTTGAAAGACTGGAGATCTTAGGAAGTAGGAAATACAGACAGAGGGAGACAGTTCCAGAGTTGACCTGTTGCATAAATGAAGGACTGGAAGTAACGGTTAACTCTTGTATTAGAGAGTTGGACAGAAAAGGGATGAGAGTTTGCTGCTAGACAGGTGCTACGCGCATGTCGTAGAGGTGGAGGGATGAAAGCAGACAGTTCGGAGGAGCAGCGAAGTAGCGACAGAAGAGAGATAAAGATGCAACAGTGCGGCGAAGAGACAGAGGTTGAAGGGAGCCAGTAAGAGGAGGGGTTTTAATGAGACGAAAAGCCTTTGCCTCCACCCTACTGAGATGAACTGTATGTGGGGAGCCTCCCTACACATGAGAGTTGCACTCCATACAGGGGCGAATAAAACCCATGTATAAAGGCAACAACTGTGAGGGGTAAAGAAGGTACAGAGTCGGCTTTACACACCTAATCTCTTGGAAGCAGATTTTACAAGAGATGCAGTATGATCTTTCCAAGATAAGTCTTGAGTGAATGAAACCCCAAGCATGTTCAAGGATGAAGCAGGATTGAGCTGGATACTGTTAAACATTAATGGGTACTCCTGTGGAAGATTTTGCTGGGTTGATATGTGTAAGAACTGAGTCTTGGATGCGTTAAAAATAACCAAGATTATTTTTACCCAAGTCAGAGATACCAGCCAAGTCAGACATTAGGTGTGCCATAGCCTCATCCCTTGTTTGTTGAAGTAACAGCTGAGATGGACGTTGCGGGAACCGCATGGTGAGGTGAAGGGTGGAGTCATCAGCATACGAGTGGATAGGGTTAGATGTACAGCTTAGAAGGTCATTTATGAATAAAAGGAAGAGAGTTGGTGATAGGACAGAGCCCTGAGGAACACTACTGTTGATAGATCTAGAAGAACGATGGCTGTCTACAACAGCAGCTATAGAACGACCAGAAAGGAAGCTAGAGATGAAGGCACAGATAGAAGGATAGAAACTGTAAGAGGGCAGTTTGGATATTAAAGATTTATGCCAGATCGATCGAAAACCTTTGAGATGTCAAGTGCAATGGCATAGCTTTCGCCAAAGTCCCGAAAGGAGGATGGCCAGGAGTCAGAAAGGTAGGTGAGAAGATCACCAGTTGAGCGTCCTTGAAGGAACCCATACTGACAATCAGAAAGGTTGTAATAGGAAAGATGCTGTAAAATTTTTCTGTTAAGAATAGACTCGAAATTTTTTGAGATGTAGGATGTTAAGGCAATTGGACGATAGTTAGAGGGTTGGGAATGGTCACCTTTCTTTGGGACTGGCTGAATGAGAGCAAACTTCCCGCAAGAAGGAATGGTGCAAGTTGATAGACAAAGGTGAAAGAGTTTACCTGGGCAGGGTGTAAGCACAGAAGCACAGTTCTTGAGGACAACAGGAGGGATTCCATCAGGCCTTGTTAGTGTTGAGGCCAGTGATGGCAGAAAATACATCAGATGAAGAAATTTTAATGTCAGTCATGAGGAAGTCAGAGGGGGGAAGTGATGGAGGAAGAGCACCGGAATCGTCTAAGGTGGAATTGGAGGAGAAAGTCTGAACGAAGAGATCTGCTTTATCAGTAGAAGAAATAGCTACAGAGCCATCATAGTGGAAAAAAGGAGGAAAGGATGATGAGGTAAAGTTGTTAGAAAGGTTTTTTCCAAGGTGCCAGAAGGACCGGGAAGAATTCGAGTTGGAGAGTTGAGAGCATTTAGTACAGATGAAATTATTTTAGCAGAGCGAAGAACAGACTTAGCATGATGCTAGGCAGAAACATAAAAAAGATGTGATTCAGGAGTAGGTTGGCTCTGGTACCTTTTATAGGCCCTCTCCTTGTGGATGGCATTAGAACAAGCGTGAATAAACCTAGGCTTTCTTGCATTCGTCAAAGGATATGAGAAAGGAATGTATGCTTCCATGCCTGAGAGAATAACCTCCGTAATGCGCAGAGCACACTCAGATGGCTCCCGGCCATGGAAGCAATAATCATTCCAGGGAAAATCAAAGAAGTACAGGCTGAGGGCCTCCCACTCTGCAGCTCCAAAGTGCCACAGACAATGCTTCTTTGGAGGGTCCACAGGCCATACTGGAGCAATAGGACAGGTTAAGGTAAAAAGGTTATGATCGGAGGAGCCCAACCGAGAGAAAAGATTAACAGTGTAAGCAGAAGGATTAGTTGTTAGGAAGAAGTCAAGTATGTTGGATCTCTCTCCAAGGCAGTCAGGGATATGGGTAGGGTGCTGTACAAGCTGCTGTAGGTCATTAAGGATAGAAAAGATGTAGGCTTGTTCACCAGGTGGATCAGTGAAAGGAGAGGAGAGCCAAAGGTGGTGGTGAACATTGAAATCTCCTAAAATGGAGATTCAGAGAAAGGAGAAATGGATAGAATGTGTTCCATTGTAGAAGTAAGACAGTCGAAGAATTTTTTATAGTCAGTGGAATTAGGGGATAAGTAAACAGCACAGGTATATTTAGTCAGAGAGTGACAGGAGAGCCGAAGCCAGAGAGTAGAGAATTCAGAATAATCAAGTTCAGGAACATGAGAGCAAGATAGGTCATTGCGTACATACACACAACAGCCACCTTTGGCTTTGAATGAGTATAGAGAAAGTAGGAGGATACAGAAAAGGGTTTGCTGTCAGTTGCTTCAGACAACTGAGTCTCAGTAAGGAAGAGAAGACGAGGTTTAGAGGAGAAGAGGTGATGTTCAACAGAGGGAAAGTTAGAGGAAAGGCCGTGAATGTTGCAGAAATGTAGGAGAAATGAGTCAGACAGTGGTTCCAGGCACCTCACACTGACGTCACCGGAAGAGGGGCGGATGGTGGGGGCATTTATGGTCTTCCCCCCTGGGGACTCCGAGGCTTTGATATTCTCTGCCATTTTGCTTACGAATTTTGAAAAGAGAGTGTAGTGTATACTGTGCATGTAGATTGGTGTTGACAGTTAGAGATCTTGTACTGGAGAGCATGCTGGCCTACTCTCCCTGTTACTGAAGCACTGAAAAAGTTCAGCAAAGGGAGATGGTCAGGAACTAGTCCTGAGGGCTGATGAAACAGGAGCTCCAGCTCTCCCTATCACCAGCTTTCCATCCACCTTGGGAGTACTGCCCTTCATTTCCCCCATGAAAGCATCTAGCTGTCCTTGCATCCTCAGTTGTAACACCCTCTGTTGCTCCTGTAATGCCTCATGCAGATGTTCGTATCATTCGTTCTGTTCTTCATTCTGTGCCTGTAATTATTCTTTGAGTTCTTTCTGTCCTTCATTCTGTGTCTGCAATTGTTTTTTAGAGTTCTTTCTGTCCTTCATTCTGTGCATGTAATTGTTCTTAGTGGTCTTCCTGTCCTTCATTCTGTGCCTGTAATTGTTCTTTTAGTTCTTTATTTTGTGCCTCGTAATTGTCCTTTTAAGTTCTTTCTGTGAAGCTTGTAATAGCTTCAAAATTGCAGCCAGGGACACCTCCTCCTCCTCCTGCCCAGCTCGGGTCCTTGTCTGCACACCTCCTTGCTCCATGTCGAAGATTATTCACCACAGCACTTTCTAAAAATCCACACTCCTGACACCACTGTTACATCCCTGTCCCACACTGCCACAGGCTCCAACAGCAGTAATACAGTATAGGAAGGACGTTGCCCAGTGAATTGTTCTTCCTATGGTCAGCTTTTAGGTATACAGTGCACAAGAGCAGCTCAGGCGTGGTGAATAATCACTGGCTCAAGTTCACTATGTTTTCCAAATAATTACTTTTAATGCTTTCCAACCTCACCATTTTTACAAGCACCGAAGATACACAAACTTCACCAACTGCACTGTTTGCCAGCCACTGAGCTTTATTGTTATGCTACGTATTTGAGGGCCACTGCTTGTTCCTCAGATGCGTATGCAAGAGGTGGTGTGTTTACCCGTCGCGTTTCTGAGGGTCAACTTCCCGTCCCTTCAAACACGCAGACTTCCAGCGGGTTCTTTTTCAAGACCGGGTCAGCATTTCTAGGGAAAGAATTGGGCATAAAAACAAGGCAGTAACCATTTACAAACATGTGTTCAAAGTATCTTCCCAGAGACAAAGATAACAACACTAGATACAATAGATTCTGGGTTGGCCGAAAATGGGCTAGCACAAGGTTTTACTGAATAACAATCTGTCTCTCTACAGGCTTAGGGAAAGTATGGTAGTATAAACCCAGTAGTTATGGCACTTCAATTACACTGATATCTCGGACACAGGAAGTACACTTATTACAATTTACCACAGTTGTATAGCACTGGACGGCACTGATACACTTGTTAAACTACAATACACATCATAGATACAGATCACTTGTGTTGGTCTATCGCGAACGGAGTCACGCCGCACTGTCACACGCTGAGAGGGAGAGGGAGTCTAAAGTATTTCTGTACTTAGGGAAACACTCGCAAGTAAATAAGATACGCGGTGGTTGGTGTGCCTTTACACTGGGAAGGGAGATGAGTAATATAACAAAAGGGCAGCACAATCACTTGTATTAGTTTAGTTTTTGATGGAATATTGTATCGGTTAATTTACTGAGGATTGGCGTGCTTTTACACTGGTGAGGGAATGATATGCAAGGGGCGGCACAATCACTTTAGTAAATGATTTTCTGCTTTGAGTTAATTCACTGTGGGAAGGAAGGTGACATAATATAACAAGGGTGCACTGTGCTCCGTTTGTAATACACCTCCACTGAGATCATTAAATGGCTCGTCCAGTCTTATACACTGGGGTTCTCTGGTTATTTCCACTGAGACAATACACTGTGAGAGATACACCCACGTCACATTCATGGCTGAATATATTCACTGGTCTAAGAGGCGCACACTACTTTAGTCCTTCTTTGTTCCACTGGTGGGCTGACTCTTGGTTCTTCAGACTGGAGGGTGAGGTGAGGCTTGCCCCTCAAGGAGCCTCACACAGAGAGGCAGGGCTAGGGGCTGGGGCTGAAGAGAGCCAACAGGCGGGCCTGACGCCGGCTCTGGGGAGTGCCAGGTGAGGCCCCACAATCAGGTAAGTCACACCCTGGAGTCCTGGGTGGGACCCAGGTGTGTTTGAGGACCCAGGGTACTGGAACCCGGGGTGGCTGGACTGCAGCAACTGCTGGAGGGCGGCGTCGCCGTCAGGGCCGCCTCACGGGAACCTCGGGCTGGGGGAGGTTGACAGGACCTGGCGCCGGTTGCTCTGCCCACAGGAACTCTGCCTCGACTGCTGCTGCTGCTGCCCGTGTAGGCGGGGTTGGAGGGAACCAAGGCCTTGGGTAGGGCCTTGCCACGGTTCTGGGAAAGGGTCTCCTCCAGTCTCGCCTCCTGCAGGGGAGGGAGTACATCCTGCCTGGCCACAGGAAACAGGGTGGGCCAGGCAAGGGACTTCCCCGTCGGGAGCTGTCCTAGGAGCAGAGGGTGAGGAGCGGACTGTGGCCTGCTCTGCCTCCCCCGTGCAACTAGTGGCCTGTGCGGTGGTTCCTCTGTCCTGTTGGACCCCAGGGAAAATGCGAGTCGAGGCTCGCTCTACCCTGTCTCCATGATGGGCTTCCCCGTCGGGAGCTTTCCTAGGAGCAGAGGGTGAGGAGCCAGCTGTGCCTCCCCTGTGCGACTAGTGGCCGGCACAGTGGTTCCTCTGTCTCCACGAGGGGAAGGAGAGTCTTCTGTAAGGGAGGAGCGGATGTTGGCCTGCTCTACCTCGTGCCAAAAGCGGCTAGAGGCCTGCGTTGCGGTCCTACAGGAGACAGCAGTGAAGGTATGACTAGTGGCCTGTACCGTAGGGCTGCGAGAGAAAGTATCAGAGGGATGGACGGTGGCCTGTCCTGCCTCGGACCCGACACGGACAATGGACTGCGTCACGGCGCTACTCTGGGGGGTGATTGCAGGAGAGGAGCGGACGATGGCCTGTTTCGTGGCCCTGCAGGGGATAGGCAACTAAGGAATGGATGATGGCTTGTTTTACCTCTAGCCCGACATGGACGATGGCCTGTGCCGCAGTGTTGCTAGGAGTTGTGGAGGTAACTCCACCCCTGACCTTGCGAGGAGAATTTTTCCTGGTGCCGGGGATTTGTACAGATGAGCTGCTCCTGCCCGGAGCCACTATGTGTCAGCTGCACACCTTCGTGGGCTGGGGGTGTTGCTGTCGTCTGCAGCCATACGTTGCCCCACCAGGTTTTTTGACTCGTGCATTTCACCTACTTTTCCACTCATATCTCCAGTCAAAAACACTCTCTCATTCCTTCCAAAATTTTCCATGCACGCTTCAACATTTGTCCAGAACTCCTCTCTCACTCTGCTTGCACGATCTTGCATTGGTGCATACACGCACACAATCGCCCACATTTGTAGTCCAACTTTCAATCTTACCCACACAATCCTTGGGCCAACAGATCCATACTGTCTTATATTCTCCTTCCACCCGTTACTTACAACAATATACACTCCTTCTTTTGCCCTCTCGTTCTCACCTACTCCTGCACATATACTCCATCCATACTCCCATTCTCTCACAGTCTCACCTCTCCATTTGTTTCAGTTAATCCACATACATCCACTTTTGCACCCTCAAGCACCTGGACAATCTCTCTTTCACTTTCTTGTTTGCACCTCTTACATTCCCTGTAGCTATCCGTACCATGTCCTTTGTTTGTTCCTCAGTCATCACCTTTTGATCAGTTCTGGTCCGAGGCTTCTTGTTCATATTTTAGTTAGTTGTTTTCCGGGAAGGGGCACTAACCCTCCGCCAACCCACTTGTCACGTAGGGAACACGTGTTGGTTAGTTATAAGGTTACCACCCGGCGTGGTAGCTGGATTGCTAGCTAGATTGTTCTGGAGAATTCCTGACGTTTATCGTAGTTCCGGTACAAGTCAGAGTTGCAAGTCAGCCTGCTGTTTGTGAGCGTAGTTATTTTGTAAGTTATGCATTAATTTTTGTGCTCTTTTTCTCTATATCTTATTTATGCGATTGTTAAATTATGTCATTTAAGTTTGTATACTGAATAATTTATAGTGTTATGCAGTGTAAGAAAACTGACATGTTTTGGATATCTAAGAGTTGGCAACTGTTGTTCTCGCAGAATGTAGATCATTCTAGAATAAAGCAAGCTTATATAAGGATGGGGTAGAGACTAAAGGGAGTTCAGTTTCAGTTCAGTTTTGACTAGTTCAGTGTCAGTGTAGTGTGTATATTTTTGGTACTGTACTTGTGAAAATAAATCAGTGGTGTCGGCAACCAGTGCAGTTGGTGAAGTTTGTGTATCTTTGGTGCTTCTAAAAATGAAGTTGGAAATTAGCATTAAGTGTAATTATTTGGAAAATAAATACACTGTACATTTTTGGTACTTGTGAACATAATGTAATGGTGTTGGGAACACTAAGCTCTATGGTATGGAGATGCTTTCTTATGGGGAGCACCATGTAGTTTATGTAACAGCCACCAGGGGCCTAGGGTGGCACTAATGTTGTTTATCTACGCCACTGACGCCCAGGTCTTTTGAAGTTAGCTGATGAATTTCGGAAAATATAGTGCCATGGCCCTCTGCTTAGCTTATGTAAGCAACAGCAAAACAGAAACAGCAAGCTAGAACAATGATCCAATTTCATTATCATTGTGGAGGTGACGAGTGGTGGGGTTTCGATGTGGCAGTCAGTGTTACACGCTCACTGCAAAGATAGCCTCTCCATATTATAAATGAAATACAGGAGTTAGGGGTAAGGGCTGCAGACGACACCGACACCGCTGCAGACGATGACGACACCCCCAGCCCCCAAAGGACTACCGAGGGTCCACCGCCTACGCCAAGTGACTCGGAGCAGGAACGGCTCACCTGTGTCCCTCCCCAGCGCCCCTTTTGCTCCCAGCCGACATCACGACAAGGTAGCAGTCGTCGACAGCGCCTAGTCTCCAGCCGAAATTCCACTTGCCAGGTAAGGGGTGGAGTTGTCTTGACAACTCCATACAACATTGCTGTACCGCCCATAGCCCATCCCGCATCAGGGCCACGATACAGGCCATAAGCCATATCGGTCGGGTGGGACAGGCCAGTAGCCGTCCGTGAACTGCAGTCGATCCCCCTAGAGTAGTGCTGCAGCACTGGCCACAAGTTGTGATGGGTACAAGGCAAGACAGGCCATTGTCCGTCCCTCTGCTACTTCCTCCCGCAGCACCGTGAAGCAGGCCATCGTCCGTGTCGGGCACGAGGCAGGACAGGCCATCATCCATCCCTCTGCTGCCGTCTTCTGTAGGACCACGACACAGACCATCGTCCATGTCGGGCAAGAGGCTGAGTAGGCCATTGTCCGCTCCTCCCCTGCAGGAGACCACCTTTCCTCTTCAGGAGGCAGGGTTAAGCGAGCCCCGACTCGTGTTTTCCCTGCAGTCCAACAGGGCAGAGGAATCGTCGTGCAAGCCATCGTCTGCACGGGGGAGGCTGAGCAGGCCATTGTCCACTCCTCACCCTCTACTCCTCGGGCGTCTCCTGATGGGGAGGTCCCTTGCCTGGCCCACTCTGTTTCCTGTGGCCAGGCGGGATGTACTCCCTCTCCTCCAGGAGGTGAGTCTGGGGGAGACCCCTTGATGGAGCATTGGCAAGGCCCGATCCAGGGTCTTGGCTCCCTTCAGCCTGCAGCTCCAGTGCGGTCGTCGGGGCGGAGGTCCCACCAGCCGGGTTGCCAGAGCCGAGTCCTGCCAGTGACGCCCCCAGTCCAAGGTTGCCATGAGATGACCCTGACGGCGACTCCCTGCTCCAGCAGTTGCTGCAGTCCTGTCCCGATGGCGGCCCCAGGTTCCAGTGAGTCTGACCCCCAGACTTCCCAGGGCCTACCCAGGACTCCAGGCTGGGGCTTACCTGTTGGAGGGGCCCAGTCCGGCACTCCCTGGAGCCAGCGCCAGGCCCATCTGCTCTCCCTCTTCGGCCCCAGTCCCGAGCCCCACACACCTACCAGGTGCTCTCGGAAGGGCAAGCCTCCCACAACACCACTGGCCAGAGATACTGGGAGATGATGCAAGCAGTAAAGGTGAAAGCGTCCTATAAGTGTGCCCATATGGACCAGTGAATTCCCCTGGCTGTGACTGTAACACGTTGTGTATTCCATCGCAGTGCATTGGCTCAAATAATATCCCAGAGTGCCTCAGTACATAGGACTGGACGAGCCTTAGTGTAATAACAGTGACATTGTACAACTTACAAAGCACAGTGCAGTACTTTGTCTATATTATTAACATTCACCTCCCCCAGTGTGACTAAACAATAAAGTGCTCTTGTGGAAACTAAATTAACATAGAGAAAGCAGTGCCACCCCTTGTATACCAATTGTTAGGTTCTCTCTCCTTAATGATCGACACCTTCATGAGATGGACTAGAAGTACACCTACTATCCCCCGGAGTGTTCCCTAGTACTGAAATAGTTCAGTCCACCCCCTGGCACGAATTTCCTAGATCGTGAAATTACGTATCGTAATTCGTGACATTCCGGGAACGATTGAACAATTCTGAAATCCATAGAATTTCGCTCATTCTCTTAACCGTCCGCTCCTGTACTTATATTTGCATCAAGTTTTCGAAACTTTCGTCATTTTCTCGTGAGTGACTGTCTCTGTGTACAGACAGTGCATTCCACTGAGCGATATTTTGTGAATTATCGTTCCCTTGCACTTGCCTCTCTGCCCGTTGAGTCGGCCACGCCCTTTCCCACAATGCCCCTGGGTACAGCAAGCATTGAGCCTTAGTCGTCTCTCGATAGTCACGAAACGCGGAGTGCGATACCTAATGCGGATGGATTTCTTCTTAGTGATCTTCAGGATCCTGCAGTATCGGCGTATTCCCGAATCTCCCACCAACCTGGTGATCAACTGTAGCAGCGGTGATCTCATCTCCACTGACCAGTATTTCTTTTGTTTTTCCTAGGCTTAATATTCAGCTAAGTGCTTTATTTAGCTGTTGGTTTGAGTGCTTGAGTGAGTGCATTTCTTTTGCTCTGATTCTGAATAGATTCATGTAAACGTAAATTTATTTTTATGTAATTAAAAAAAATACAGTTCGTTTTCTTGAGCTTTGTTAAATGTAACAGTTGTGTTTGATTTCCCCACATTTAGCACACTTTCGCTACTCCAAGTTAGCACAACTTCTTATATTAATCACTACTGGTATTTAGGCCAGCTCTTGGTATTAATTCTTAAATCCACTGTGCCAGCTAGCAGTTCGCACCAGCAAGTTCCTGCTTATTATCATTATTACTATTATTATTAATTTATGAATGTCAAGGGGTGAACTAACTTTCTCAGAGGCCAACAGTACAGTAATACAGCCTTCTTGAGTGACTAGTCTCTGCTGTGTACTGTTGAGAAACTTTATAAAATTCTTGACTCTAGAGAATTGGTGAAGTAATCCAGCATAAGAGTGAAATCACTACTTGATTTCTTGAGTCGATTCTTTCGTGTCAGTCGACTAGATAGTTATTTCCATTGTCCATAAACATATTCACATTTTTCCTCATGACATCTGGCTTCACATTTATTTATATATATAAACTATATTCTTCATTTTCCCCCTGACACCCCTCCCCCCAACACACGTGATACCGTGACAATATTCCCGTGCGCAGGCCCATCTCCGCGATGAGTGCTGTATCTATAAGTGTAACTTGTATACCAGTGCCGTCCAGTGTTATACTACTGTGGGTATAGAGGTCATTATAGTCATATTTGCTAAATATATCAGTATAACGGAAGTGCCGTGAATACTGTGTTCATACTACCATACTTTCCTACGGCCAGCAGAGAGTCATCTAACTTCTGTGTAAACATGTCTAAAGCCAATCACTAGCTACCCACTGTTCTTGCAGTGGTGTATGTCACATTTGTCTCTTGGGATTATACTTTGTAGTATATGTTTGTCAGTGGTTACTGCTGTGTTTTTGTATCCTGTCCTCTCCCTAGTATACTGACCCAGTCTTGCGTGTTTGAGGTACGAGAAGTCGACCCTCAGAGACGTGGCAGGTTAAGCCCCTACCACTCGCATACGCATCTGAGGGACAAGTAGTTGACCCTCAAATACGTAGCATAACAGACCACCTAACCTATTTCCAGTGCACTTGTGAATATCAAATTTGTATCTGGTTGAAATACAGGTACGGGGCAGAACCGGCCATTGTCCGTTCCCCAGCTGTTTCCCCGCCACAGGGCCGCGACACGGACGCCTGTCGGTCAGGCAGGACTGGCCAGCAGTCGTCCGTCTCCTGTCGGCGTTCCCCCCAGAGCGGCACCGCGGTACCGGCCACGAGCCGTACTGGGCATGAGGCAGGATCGGCCATAGTCCGTCCCTCAGCTGCTAATGACCTTAGCTCATCGACACAGGCCATAGCCGTCCCAGAGCTCACCTCCTGTGCCCTCTCAGCGCCGGCCACAAGTCACGTCGGGCCAGAGGTAAGGCAGGCCACAAGCCGCCAGGAAGCTATCCTCCCGGCCACTCAGGCATCGGCCACGAGTCACACCAGGCCTAACACAGTGCAGGCCACAAGCCGCCAGGAAACCAGGCCTAACACAGTGCAGGCCACAAGCCACCAGGAAATCATCTCTCTCTGTGCCCTCTCAGCGTCGGCCACAAGTCACGCCAGGCTCAACACAGTGCAGGCCACAAGCCGCCAGGAAACTATATCTCCTTGTGCCCTCTCGGCGTCGGCCACGAGTCACGCCAGGCCTAACACAGTGCAGGCCACAAGCCGCCAGGAAACCAGGCCCAACACAGTGCAGGCCACAAGCCGCCAGGAAGCTACCCTCCCGGTCACTCAGGCGTCGGCCACGAGTCACGCCAGGCCCAATACAGAGCAGGCCACAAGCCGCCAGGAAAATATCCTCCCCTGTACCCATCAGGCGTTGGCCACGAGTCACGTCGGGTCAGGAGCAAAGCCGGCCACAGTCCGCTTCTCCTCTACAGGAGCACCAGCAGTCGGAGAGGACCCTACACCCGAGGCGTGGCAAGGTCTTACCCAAGACCTTGGTTCCCTACGACTCCACCAGGGTGACCAGCTGCCGGACCAGAGCCCCCGCAGACCTCGCAGCTGACGACGGGCCCCGTCCACTACTCCCCCGGTCTGAGCTTCCCGTGAGGCGACCCTGATGGCGCCGCCGCCCTCGAGCAGTTGCCGCAGCCCAGCCGCCCCGGGTTCCAGTCCCCTGGGTCCCCTGTTGCCCCAAACACCAGGGCGCGACCTACCGGTAGGCGAGGTCTCCCGAAGGCGCTCCCAGACCTGACGTCAGGCCCGGCTCCTGGCCCTCTTCAGGCCGAGCCCTTAGCCCCACGGCCACGTGTGGGGCCCTGCCCAGGAACGCGCCACTCTGCCCCTGTTTCCCTCCTGACGGAGGAATCAACCTGGGCCCACCAGTGTGAACCAAGTGAGTGGACTATCTATATATATGTGTGTGTACCCTTAGACTCAGTTATAGTGTGCATCGACAGATATCTCATGAGTGATCCCCTACAGTGTATCCTCAAAGTGAAGTGACCAGGAACCCCGAATAAGACTGGACGTGCCGATAGATAGAACGTGGCCTGACCTATATCTGAAAGGTAGAGTCCCGCCGCCCTGGACAGTGTTTGTGATAATCAGGAAATACCCCTTTGTGTCGTTGTGCCTTGCGCCGGTGTTTACGCTCTCCCTCCCCTGTGTTCAGTTAAACTTTCACCCAGCCCTTTGTCCCAACGTGCTTAACCTGGGCATACCAAAATACCACAGTTCCCCTTGCTAGTGATCTTTACGGGCAACCCTACCTGAGATAGACTTCCGGGCACCAGGTACCTGAAATACAGGTGTAACGTAACTTATATATATATATGTAGTGCCGTCCAGTGCTATACGGGTTTTAGAGATTGTAGTAAAGTCATTCCTGTGTCCGGAAATATAAATATGTTGTATGTACCACGAGTGTCGGGTTGATAGTACCATACTTGAACAAGAAGGTATAGTGACAGACAGCAATTGTGTACAGTGTTCACTTACCCCCGGCCAACCCATTGTAATATCTGTGATGTACTATTGTTCTGTGTTAAATATCTAGAATACGTGTGTAATATTTACTGCCTTGTTTTTGTGTCCAGTCCTACTCTTAGGAGTTACCTCCCAGTCTAGAATAGGGACCCGCTTTAGCCTGCGTATTTGAGGGTGAGAAACCGTCCCACAAATACGTAGCACAACACTGGGATTGTAACTTGGCCAATATGTGTTTGTCTGTTTGGTTCCTGCCGAGTTTTTGTGCCTTGTCCTTTCCCTTGCATGCCGACCCGGTCTTGATAAAGAACCCAACCCTAGGCCTACGTGTTCGAGGAACAAGAGCAGTGACGACACCAGGATTTTCAAAGTGGGGGTCAAATGGATGTCAAGAGAAAATGTTTAGGGGGGCAAATATGTATTCACGCAGAGCACTGAACACAAGCAAAATCGGGTGGGGGTCCAGGGGCCCTTCTTAGGGTCCCTGGTGGGGTCCAGTGGGAACCTAGCAACCTCGCCAATCCGGACTAAGCCCCCCAGTATCATATTTATCTGAATTCAAATGCATGGTAGAATATAACATCATAACTTATGTATCACTTATCCATAATTATACAGTGTTAAGTCCAATTTGCATTTAATTGAGTGTTGCTGAAAGAAACTACATGCAAAATGATAAAAGTATCATGCTACAAGTGTTTACTTTTCCTCAGCAGAGTAATGAAGGCAATCTCACTGAAAATATAATGCGAACAGATTATGAATGTTTGAATAACAATGTCTTCAGTCACTTATAATACCATACACAGGAAACAACTCTTCATTTCATCATGTCAATCATTGTCATCTCACAATTGTTGTGATATCAGTTTTAAGTTCTACTTGAATGCAGAGGGCGCCCCCTTGTATTTGAAGCTCATTTCTCTGACGGGCTCTCCACCCTGAGCCCGTGTCACACTTAGTGTGGCAAATCTTTACACACACACACGAGTGTATTTCTTGTGTTCGGGTATTTTAATATAAACCTATCAATGACATCCTCCAAGTCGATTGCGAATGCTCTGTCTCCATGAACACTGATGACTGTGAGGCTTTTCAGCCTTTGTGATTGTAGGGACAAATCATATTAGTGGTCTTTTTTAGTCATTTTACTTCTTACATTGCCTTTGAAATATATACAGTCAGGAATACAGCGGGGCATTTCACCACAGCAGCAGACGACAGCAACACCCCCAGCCTAGGAAGGACCAACTGGGGTGTGCAATCGACATCAAGCAATTCTGTGCAGGACCGACACATCTGTCCCAAGTCCCCGGTGCCCCGGTGCCTCCTGCTTCTAACCTGGCGAGGATGGCTTTCGCCGAGACCTAGGTGGCTGTTATTGCCTACATGGCGTGGCATCAGTTGGGGGACAGGTAGGTCGGTTCTGCCCGGAACCGCTCGGTGTTAATTGTGCACCCTCGTTGGTCCTTCCTCAGCTGGGGGTGTCACTGTCATCTGCTGCTGTGGTGGAATGCCCCGCCATATCTCTGACTTCACGCATTTCAATTAAGTTTTCCTGGCAGGGTTTTTTTTTTTTTTTTAACATTTGCCACTGTCTTGTCATGGTCAGCAAGGTCATGCAACAATTATTAGGAAACGAATTCCCACCCCACACGTCCCCTGGCCATTGATTATATTTCCAGTGGTCCAATCTCAGGTGCAAGTGGTGACATCTGGTGAAACTTATTGTAATTTTTGGATCCAGTAGGCTGAAAAGGGGTGCTTCTGAGAAGCCTAGTATTCTGCCCGATGGCTCTTCGATTTGGACGAACACATTCCCCGTGTTGTTTAAAAAGCATACTTTTCTTTGTTAAATATCTACACTGTGTGAAAATGTGAATCATAGTAATGTTATATACCGTAATATAAATAATACAAATAGAACACGTATATATAACGTAGAGTGAATTGCTTATATTTATCGTAATGGAAATTAAAATATCACTGATGGCATTTGATGGCAACCTTCCCCTTCAATGGTCCTATATTATTTAATATCTGCTACATTTAGTGCAAGTTTGGTATAATACATAGTTTGTTCAGACTGTAAATTACCCCTAGTGGATATTTTGACTCATTCAGTCTCTAAGTGGGCAGAAATTTAATGTTGAGTAAATACTGGGACTCAACATTTTTCTCACTCCCTTCACGCATGTGCACCACAAGGCAGTCCTGTGTTGCTTCTCATACCCTCCAAAGCAATTACAGTGCCGTACTTCATCTAACCTAGCCAGAGCACAAGTAGTCTAAATTGTATTATTTTAAGCATTAATCCTCGTGCATTTGTTTTGAAAACAAATCTTTCGTGAGAAATATATATATATATATATATATATATATATCTATGAAACAGGAGTTAGGGGTTGAGGCCGCAGACGACACGACGGCCAATGCAGACGACACCAACACCCCCAGAACCACCGGGGATCCGCCGCTGACACTGAGCAGCTGGGAACAGGAACGGCGCACCTGTATCACTTCCTGGCGCCCCTCTTACTCCCAGGTGATGCTCCGGAAAGGTAGCAGTCTCCGGCCGAAATTCCACTCGCCCGTGGCTGGAGTTACCCTCCAGCCACTGCACTGGTGTATATTTGTCCGGGGGATGGGCTCTGCCCCCCCCACGCCGGCGTCCTCTGTCGCCATGCAGAGGACGCCCCCTTGTTATTATGGGGGAATGGGCACTGCCCCCCCCCCCCCACGCCAGCGTCCTCTGTCGCCATGCAGAGGACGCCCCCTTGTTTACTTACTGCCACCCTCTGACGGGCTCTCCACCCCGAGCCCGTGCCACACCAGTGTGGCGAATCTTTAAAAAAAAAAAAAAAAAAAATCCACTCGCCAGGTAAGGGGTGGAGTTTACAACTCCATGCAACGCCGCGGTATCGGCCACAGTCATACCGGGTATGGGGCAGAACCGGCCACAGTCCGTTCCCCAGTTGCATCCCCGCTACAGGGCTGCGGCACGGACGCGTGTCGGCCGGGCAGGACAGGCCATAAGTCTTCCGACCCCCGTAGTCGTTCCCCCCAGAGTGGTGCCACAGTATTGGCCATAAGCCGTACTGGGTACGAGGCAGGATCGGCCAGAGTCCGTCCCTCTGCTACTAGTCCTCTCAGCTCCCCGGTACGGGCCATCAGCCGTACCAGAGCTACAACCTCCTGCGCCCCTATGACATCGGCCACTAGTCACGTCAGACCAGAGGTAGGGCAGCCCATTAGCAGCACTGAAGCTGTTGTCCCCTGGGCCACCCAGACGTTGGCCACTAGTCACGTCAGGCCAGAGGCAGAGCAGGCCACTAGCCGCATTGAAGCTGATGTCCCCCTGTGCTACCACGACATTGGCCACTAGTCTTGTCAGGTCGGATGTAAAGCAGGCCACAGTCCGCTTCTCTCCTACAGGAGGACCTGAAGCCAGAGAGGACCTCTCCCCCGAGCCGTGGCAAGGCCTCACCCGAGGCCTTGATTCCCTGCAACTCTACCAGGGTGAGCAGTGGCCGAAGCAGAGTCCCTGCAGACCCCGCAGCCGACGTCGGGCCCTGTCTACTACTCCCCCGCCCGAGGTTCCCGTGTGACGACCCTGTCGGCGCCGCCGCCCTCTAGACGTTGCTGCAGTCCAGCCGCCCCTGGTTCCAGTGCCCTGGGTCCTCAGTTGCCCCGGGAGTTGCCCCAAACACCAGGGCGCGACTTACCTGTGGGTGAGGCCTCCCTGAGTCTCTCCCAGACTCAGTGACAGGCCCGTCTTCTGGCTCTCTTTGGGCCGAGTCCCTAGTCCCACGACTACGTGTGGGGCCCTGTCCAGGGGCACGCCACTCTGCCCTTCCTCCGGACGGAGGAATCAACCTTGGGCCCACCAGCGGTAACAAAGTGAGTGGACTTTACATATGTGTGTGCTCTTTCGACCCAGATATTTGTGTACATTAACTTATACCATACGAGTGATCCCCTACAGTGTATTCTCGAGTTTAGTGACCAGGAACCCAGAGTATAAGATTGGACGAGCCTGATAGCTAAATGTGGCCTGACTTATATCTCGAGTAGAGTCCCGCGTCCCCCCCTAGTGAACGAAATGCCTTTGTGACCAGCAGAACATTAATATTGTGTCGGTTGTGCCATTCCCTTGTTACTGCCACTCTCCCTCCCCAACCCACAGGCACACGAGTGAAACACCTCAGTAACCAACAGAAGGAGTACATGTTATTTCCATCGTGCCTCCCCTTTGTGCATTAAATCTCCACCCACCCCCGTGTCCAGGCACGTTAGTCAGGGTATGCCAGAATATCTCTGTCCCCCCTGCCAGTGATCACTACGGGCAACTCTCCCTGAGATAGACTTCCGGCCAACAGGTGTCTGTGACACAGGTGTTAACGTAACTCATATACAGTACCGTCCAGTGCTATACGGGTTTGGGAAATTACAGTAGATTCATTCCTGTGTCTTAAATTATAAGTGTATTGTATGTGCCATAAGTGTTGGGTAAATAGTACCATACTTCTACCAGTCGGTATAGTGACAGACTCCATTTGTGGTAAGTGTTAACCCATCCCCGACCAACCCAGTTTGTAATATATTTGTTGATGTACTATTGTCCTTGGGAAGATATCCGGAATACATGAGTGTGTAATACTTACTGCCTTGTTTCTGTGTCCAGTCCTACTCTTTAGAGTTACCGACCCGGTCTAGAATAGGGACCCGCTGTAGCCTGCGTATTTGAGGGCGAGAAACCGACCCACAAATATGTAGCATAACAATATATATGAACAAGGGACTGTCTTGCAGTGCGCATGCGTGAAGGGAGTTAGCAATGTTGAGTCCCAGTATTTACTCAACATTAAATTTCTGCCCACATAAAGACTGAGTCAAAAAAAATACCCACTAGGCGTAATTTACAGTCTGAACAAACTTGCACTAATCTAATGATGAGATTTTTAATCATACAAATTATTGGTAGGAAATCCCACCGCTGAACACCAGTCTAATGATGGAATTTTTATACTATTTAAATTATGAAGACTCCACCGCTCTGCCACCAGTCTAATGATGAAATTATTTTATACACGCATATAATTTTAGGAAATCCACCGCATTGACACCAATGTCGTGCTGCGGAATTTAAGGGCCTCGTTAATTTACTGATATTTAATGAATACCAACCCGAAAAACAAGTAAGAAAAAAAATGATAGTAGGCTGCCACCACTCAGCTTATGCCGGGAAAGAATAATTAGTCCCGTTACAGTAAGAGATAGGACACTGAGGCCCTGAGACTGTAATTAGGGTAGCGTGAGTAGATTAGAGTGCGTGAATCTTTTAGATAGTAACATACCTTGCGGGCCACTCAATCTCACAACCAAACTTCCCAGAGAAATTTTGAACAAACACATAAGAAAAATAATTAATCTATGATTTACTGACTCTAACATACAGTGTACTGTATAAGACTAACTTTCGTTCAAAAGAAAAAGTACATAGATTATTCTTCAGACTATGATTTCTCTAGAAAAACTGGAATAATAGTATTCTCTCCTCCACAGAAATTAATACCGGGTAGACTAACATAACATGGTACAAAGCTTTTTAATCGTGTGTTCACCACAGCTGATAGGATACTTGGGCTATTATCACACAATAAGATGATGTAAAATCCTGCACACAGATGAATTTATGCCCGATCAATAGATTTACATACACTAATATATTCATATAACTTCATCTCTTAACCTAATACAGTGTACAAAAAAGAATAATTCAAACATGTGCGTGACTTGCACCTCCACGGTCTCTAACGGACTCGTGGATCTAATTCACCAAGACACTAACTTAACAAAAATTACTCTAAGTCTAGTACATTCGGCCTAATTTCCCAAAGGTTTACATAACTTGATATACATATATGTATATATTGGTTGTGTAAGAATGATTCTATTGAAATTTACAATGAGTATGAAATATCCTGTACATTAGAGGAAACATTATCTTATATCAACACTCGCAATCAACTAAACATATCACTTCAGAAGAAAAGACTATTCAAATGGACCATTCAATTACATATTCGACCTCACAATACGGAAAGAGATGGAAAAGGGAGGAATTTGTGTACTGACATTGGCAAGAAGGACCATGTGGTCACTTCAGCACCGAGACGAGAGGCCTCGATGAAACACCGACAATCTGTTAATTTATCGCTGTCAGGACTCCCAAATAATAAAAGGAAGTTAGGGAATATTATCAGTCAACTTACTAATATATATATATAGAGAGAGATCAATTATTGGGACAAAGGGGGGGGGGGGGGATTTCAGGGACGAGCTTTCGACTGACCTGTTAATATATCGCTGTCAGGACTCCCAATGAACGCCGTCTAGGCCACACACACTCGCTTGCTGTTGTCCTAAAATCGGAACTGACTTCGACCAATGACTCTTCAGATTACCGACTACAACAACTAACAAAAAATATAAAACAAGGTATTTACCTTCGCCATACTTAGGCGAAACTGACTTACGATGTTTAAAATTTTGTGGCAATCATATGACAGTTTTTACCGAAGCCTAAACTTACGAGTTTTAACTAATTGTAATCATGTGTTGCAGTTGTCTGGCCTACGTGACTTGACGCCAGCAAAAAAAAAAAAAAAATCGCGGTTACAAATGACTATTAACAATAATCAGACTTTACCTAAGCTCAAATTCATTATTATATGGTACAAAAAGATGATAATACCAAACCTAACTATAAAATCCCGAATTGAAAGTGTGAATACAAACTATCGCGAATTTTAACCTCGAGTTAATTTTTTTTGTGTGCCTTTTTCGAGAACAGATCACGCTTCGCACTTCCATCTCACTTCATACGGTCTTTCTCTATTAATAGTATTCCACTCTTGCTATACATTAACTAGGAACAAGCCCAAATATGAATTTGATGACCATTTCCCTATCCATTGTATCAATTAAACAGGGGTCCAAGACTACACTTACATTACACTTACACTAACATAAACTACACTTATATTAACTTATGTTATACTAACTTATATTACATCAGAAATTAAATAATATAGAACCACTTAAAGGGCGAGTTACCATCAATTTTTTTTTTTTTATGCAAGGAAGAAGGAACCAAAGGCCAGGGCCCGCATACTGTTCCTTCCAAGAAAAAGTAAAAACAATAAAAAAGAGAGCCAAATTCAAGATTCATTCATTTCGAGATGCTTGGACATACTGCGTTTGAAAGACTGGAGATCATAGGAAGTAGGGAATACAGACAGAGGGAAACAGTTCCAGAGTTGACCAGTTGCATAAATGAAGGACTGGGAGTAACGGTTAACTCTTGCTTTAGAGAGTTGGACAGAAAAGGGATGAGAGTTTGGTGCTAGACGGGTACTACGTGCCCGTCGTAGAGGTGGAGGGATGCAAGCAGACAGTTCAGAGGAACAGTGACCATTGAAGTAGCGATAGAAGAAAGATAAAGAAGCAACAGTGCGGCGAAGAGACAAAGGTTGAAGGGAATCAATAAGAGGAGGAGAGTTAATGAGACAAAAAGCCTTTGACTCCACCCTATTGAGAAGAGCTGCATGTGGGTAGCCTCCCCACACATGAGAGTTGTACTCCATACACGGGCGAATAAAACCCGTGTACAAGGTCAACAACTGTGCAGGGATAAAGAAAGTTCGGAGTCGGCTTAGCACACCTAATCTCTTGGAAGCAGATTTCACAAGAGATGTAATATGTTCTTTCCAAGACAAATCCCAAGAGAATCAAACCCCAAGCATGTTCAAGGATGATGCAGGACTGAGCTGGACATTATTAAACATTTGTGGGTAATCCTGAGGAAGATTTTGTCAGGTTGATAAGTGTAAGAACTGAGTTTTTGATGCATTAAAAATAATAAGATTTTTTTACCCCAGTCAGAGATACGAGCCAAATCAAACATTAGGTGTGCCATAGCCTCATCCCTTGTTTGCTGAACTAACTGCTGAGATGGACGCTGCGGAAACCCAATGGAAAGGTGAAGGGTGGAATCATCAGCATATGAGAGGATAGCGTTAGATGTACAGCTTAGAAGGTCATTGATGAATAAAAGGAAGAGAGTTGGTGATAGGACAAAGCCCTGAGGAACACCACTGTTGATAGGTCTAGAAGAACAATGGCCGTCTACAACAGCAGCTATAGAACGACCAGAAAGGAAGCTAGAGATGAAGGCACAGATAGAAGGATAGAAACTGTAGGAGGGCAGTTTGGAAATTGAAGATTTATGCCAGACTCGATCGAAAGCCTTTGAGATGTCAAGTGCAATGGCAAAGCTCTCGCCAAAGTCTCAAAAGGAGGATGACCAGGAGTCTTAAAGTGAAATACAGGAGTTAGGGGTTGGAGCCACAAACAACACGGCGGCCGGAGCAGACGACAGCAGCACCCCCAACCCCCCCAGTACCACCGGGGGACTGCCGCCGACACAGAGTGGCTGGGAGCAGGAACGGCTTACCTGTGTCACTTCCCGGCGCCCCTCTTGCGCCCAGGTTGTGGCCTGGAAAGGTGGCAGTCGCCGGCACCTAGTCTCCAGCCGGAGCTCAGCTCACCAGGTAAGGGGTGGAGTTTACAACTTTACGCAACGCCGCAGAACCGGCCATAGTCGTACCGGGTACGGGGCAGAACCATCAACAGTCTGTTCCCCGGTTGCTTCCCCGCCACACGGCCGCGACACGGACGCGTGTTGGTCGGGCAGGACTGGCCATCAGTCGTCCGTCTCCTGTAGGCGTTCCTCCCCAGAGTGGCACCGCAGTACCGGCCATAAGCCGTACTGGGCAGAGGCAGGATCGGCCACCGTCCGTCCCTCAGCTGCTAGTGTTCCTAGCTCACCGGTATGGGCCATTAGCCGCACCAGAGCTCTCACCTCCTGTGCCTTTCCGACGTCGGCCATAAGTCACGTCAGGCCAGAGGTAAAGAAGGCCATTAGCTGCACAGAAGCTGTCCTCCCCTGCGCAACCCAGGCGTCGGCCATAAGTCACGCCATGCCAGAGGTAGAGCAGGCCATTAGCCGCACGGAAGCTGTCCTCCCCTGTGCAACCCAGGTGTCGGCCATAAGTCAAGCCAGGCCAGAGGTAGAGCAGGTCATTAGCCACACGGAAGTTGTCCTCCCCTGTGCTACCCAGGCGTCGGCCATAAGTCATGCCAGGCCAGAGGTAGAGCAGGCCATTAGCCGCACGGGAGCTGTCCTCCCCTGTGCTACCCAGGCTTCGGCCATAAGTCACGTCAGGCCAGAGGCAAAGCAGGCCACTAGCCGCCCTGAAGCTGATGCCCCCTGTCCTACCACGACGTTGGCCATAAGTCACATCAGGCCAGGTGTAAAGCAGGCCACTGTCCGCTTCCCTGCTCCAGGAAGACCTACAGCCGGAGAGGACGCTGCACCCGAGGTGTGGCAAGGCCTTGCCCAAGGCCTTGGTTCCCTACAACTCCACTTGTGTGAACAGTGGCCGAACCAGAGCCCCCAGAGATCTCGCAGCCGACGACAGGCCTTGTCCACTACTCCACCGGCCCGAGGTTTCCCTGAGGCGACCCTGTCGGCGACGCCACCATCTAGCAGTTGCCGCAGCCCAGCCGCCCTGGGTTCCAGTGTCCTGGGTCCCCAGTTGCCCCAGGAGTTGCCCCGAACACCAGGGAGCGACCTACCTGTGAGCGAGGTCTCCCTGAGTCTCTCCCGGACCCGACGACAGGCCCGTCTCCTGGCTCTCTTCGAGCTGAGCCCCTAGCCCCACGACTACGTGTGGGGCGCGCCACTCTGCCCTTCCTCCGGATGGAGGAATCAACCTGGGGCCCACCAATGGTAACCAAGTGAGTGGACTTTACATATGTGTGTGCTCTTTCGACCCAGATATTTGTGTACATCGACGGATATCTCACGAGTGATCCCCTGCAGTGTATTCTCGAGTTTAAGTGACCAGGAACCCAGAATATAAGACTGGACGAGCCCAATAGACAGAACGTGGCCTGACCTATATCTCGGTAGAGTCCCACTGTCTAGGACAGTCTTTGTGACCAACAGAATATTCCTATTGTGTCGTTGTGCCATTCCCTTGTCTTTACACTCTCCCTCCCCTTTGTTCAGCTAAATCTTCACTCAGCCCTGTGCCCAGACACGTTAGTCAAGATATACCAAAATATCGCAGTTCCCCCTGCAAGTGATCCCTACAGGCAACACTACCTGAGATAGACTTCCGGCCATCAGGTACCTGTAACACAGGTGTAACGTAACTTATATACAGTGCCATCCAGTGCTATACGGGTTTAGGAAATTATAGTAAATTCATTCCTGTGTCTGAAATTGTACGTATATTGTATGTGCCATAAGTGTCGGGTAAATAGTACCATACCTCAACCAGAAGGTATAGTGACAGACTGCATTTGTGTACAGAGTTAAATTACCCCCGACCAACCCAGTTGTAATATATTGTGATGTACTATTGTTCTTTGGGAAATATCTGGAATACATGTGTAATACTTACTGCCTTGTTTTTGTGTCCATTCCTACTCTTTGGAGTTACCTCCTGGTCTAGAATAGGGACCTGCTGTAGCCTGCATATTTGAGGGCGAGAAACCGACTCACAAATACGTAGCATAATACTGGTGGCTAGTGGTGGTTCTTGACCCGGACGGTGAATAAGGACTGGAAAACTTTTTGTGAAAATGGCAGTCAAAAAACATGTACTCCAACCAAAATTTGACCAAGAACAATGCAACATCACTACTTACTTACAAATGGTCAAGCCATTACTTGATACTGGTTTTGAAGAAGATAATCAGAAAATAGCTGTAACTCCACCTTACCTGGGAAAGGCGGTAGACATCGCCAAAAATAGTCCCAGATCTCACATGGGCCAGGTTTACAAAAATAGTTACAGACGCTATCGCCCCGTCATTAGGAAGGCTGTCGCAGATTCACAACTAGATGCCCCAAAATATGACGGGGATTTGGACAACACGTTGGTCCAAGCTAGGCGACTCGTCACCGCCGCATACCCGGATGCTGAAATGAATACCCAGGATGAGCATATCTTTGACACACTCCTCAGAGTCATCCCGGGCGTGGTTAAGGAGCATTTTACTATCCATGACCCGACGAGAAATTTGGACCGCGACGTCCAGCTCATACGCAGCCTTCTCGCAGAATGCCCCGACACGCAACACATCGTGGTCGTGAGCTGGTTCCCAACGAAACCCCCCCCCACGCCGTCCCAACCCTCTCCAGCCCCATCGCGAAGCACCTCCGCCTCGGCTCTCCCAAGAGCCCACCCCACCAGGAAGCGGCCGCCCCAGAAAGACAGTGCAAATCTCATCACTATCAATCCGTGGGAGTTCACTGCCTGCAACAGCCGCTGCCCACTTCACGACATACGTGAACAACTAAAGGGTGTGTGCAGATTGAGAGCCGACCCACTGAGGTGCCACCCAATGCTGGCAGTAGAGGAGGGCCCTGCTAACCCCCAACCCCCCCTCGTTGAGGAACCTGACGCCGGTTGTGAACCAGAGATTGGCGTTGAATTTTTAGGACCGCGCCCGCACCCTCCCACAGTGGCAGGGGCCACCTCTACTCAATACTGACCCCCGGTCTATGATAAAATGAAATTACAGGGGGTCAAGGCAAGACTTCTGGTAGATACAAGAGCCGCCAATTCTTGTTTATATACACACTTCTACTCCCACCACAAGAAAGTTTTTGGGCCCCTTCTCCCCACTTCAGCCCGCCTCATAGACGTGGGGGAAGGCCCCCCCTGCCTATTCGTGGGGAAACTCGGGCCCTACAAACTACAACGCATCAACAAGCCTCCACCCGTCATCCATTCATTATTTTTTACTCGTCCTGCCGTACTTATGATGGTTACTTGGGGCTAGACCTGCTGCAAAAGCTCCACACGCACATAGACTGCCACAGAAGGTGACTTCAGTTTCGACAGCCTCCCCAAGAGCCCCAAGTCATTTGTACTTGCACAAGGCAGGACGACACCCCCCCCTCCTCCTGAACCGGCCCCCCCCAGCCCCACCTTCCCCGCGACCGTCGTGTCCTCCCTCACCATTCCTCCCCACCACAAAGCGTGGCTAAAAATCAATAAGCCCACAGGGACCCATTCCCTATTTTCCCCAAGTGTCCCCACCAGGCCCCTCGCTGCCTGCCTAATGTCGCCGACCTTCCTTCCACCCCACATTAACGCCATCAAAGTGGCAAACCTGGCGGCTACGCCCCTCACACCGCCAAGGGGGCTCCTGGTCGGCGACCTAGAGGCAGCAGAACCTTGCGACACCCTACCACTAGAATCACATCTCTCTCCTCTCCCTCCTTTGCCTGACCACTTATCTACACATCAAGCTGAGACGCTACACCATCTACTGCTTGAACACCAAGACCTTTTTTCGACCGGGCCCACCGACTTGGGGCATATGACGTATCTAGCCCATGAGATTCATACCACTGGGCCCCCCATCCGGCAACCCTCTCGCCGGAAGAACCCACACCAACGGGCTGAAGAGGACAGGCAAATACCAGAAATGCTGAACGCTGGCACCATAATGCCCTCTACCAGCCCTGGTCCTCCCCTGTTGTCTTGGTTCGGAAGAAAGACGGCACTCAGCGCTTCTGCGTCGACTACTGCTGCCTGAACGACGTAGCTACCAAAGATGCCACTCCTCTCCCCCGGATAGACGACTCCCTAGACTCCCTGCACGGCTCCACCTGGTTCTCCAGTCAGGGTACTGGCAGGTCCCCGTCCACCCCCAGGATCAAGAGAAAACGGCTTTTTCCACAAGTAATGGGAAACTTTATCAATTTAATATTCTCCCCTTTGGGCTATGCAACGCCCCGGCCAATTTCTCCGGCCTCATGGAGTCCGTCCTCAGCAGTCTGACCTGGGAAGTCTGCCTGGTGTACCTCGATGACGTGATTGTCTTTAGCAAAACATGGGCTGATCACCTGCAGCCCCTCCAACAGGTGTTTCAGCGGATACGCCAGGCTGGGTTAAAACTCAAGCCCACTAAATGTGTTCTAGCCGCCCGCTCTGTCCCTTTCCTAGGACACATAGTCTCAGGGAAAGGCATCTCTCCAGGTCCCGAGAAGTTGAAAGCCATCGCCGATCAACCTCTTCCCCAAGACGTACACCAAGTCTGTGCCTTCCTGGGGCTCGCATCGTACTACCGGCGGTTCATTAAAGGATTCGCCGACCTTGCAAAACCGCTCCATGACCTCATTAAGAAAGGTGAGCCTTTCGTCTGGAGCAATGACCGAGTTGCCGCGTTTCACTCCATGAAGGAGAAGCTTGTTTCCTCCCCCATCATCACCTTCAATAACTACGACCTCCCCTTCAGGGTATATACCAACGTCTCTCTGGTAGCCATAGGCGCCGTCCTGGCACAGGTCCAGGAGGGGCTCGAACACATCATAGCTTGCGCCAGCTGCACCCTAAACCCTGCCAAACGCAATTACGCTGCTAACAAGCACGAATGTTTGGGCATCGTCTGGGCCCTCGATTACTTCAGGGCCTACCTATCTGGCACCAGCGTCACCATCATCATGGACCACCAATCCCTTCAATGGCTACGGAAATCAGCCACCCATAACGCCCAACTCCTCCGCTGGCGCAAAGCACTCGAGGAGTTTGATTACGAGATTGCTTACCGGCCCGGAAAATTGCACACCAACGCCGACGCCCTCTCCCACTTGCCAGTACAATCACTCCTTCCTCAGTCCGAGCTGATCCAGCACTAGCAAAATCGAGATCGGCCTCCCTGGATTCCCCAGCATTTATTCGCAAAACTCCACCTGCAAGGGGACCAACTCTTCACGCCATCGGGCCACATTGTCCTTGATCCGGACTCCGCCGTGGGCGTCCTCACTCACCTCCACTCAGACAATGGGATCCACCTGGGTACGAAGAGGCTAACTCAGGTCTTCAACGACCTTTACTGGGCTCCCAACCCCGCTACCCTCGCCCAGCGTGTCACAAAGGCATGTCGAGCATGCTGCTTAGGGAAAGACATCACCCGTACGGCGGGTCCTACCGGCAAAATCTCCGCACACAAACCCTAGCAGCTTTTGTCTCTCGACGTTGTCGGACCTCTACCACCTAGGTCTGGCTACAGATACATCGTCACATTCGTCGACGTTTATTCCAAGTTCCTAATCGCTTGCCCGGCCAAGAAACACACTGCCGTCGCCATAGCCGACGCCCTCATGCGCCACGTCTTCCCCTACTTTGGCGTTCCCCAGGCCATTCACTCCGATAATGCCCCAGAATTTACGGGGCAAATATGGAAAGAACTATCCATCATGTTCGGGTTCTCCATTTCCCACTCTTCCCCCTACTGGCCCCAAGGAAATGGGGTATGCGAGAGGAGCCATCGGACCTTATTAAACCAAGTCAGAACCCGAATCCAAAGTACCCAGGACCAGGAATGGCCTGCACACGTCAAGATCATCCAATGGGGGATGAACACCTGCCCCCGCGACGACAGCGACGGCATCACCCCCCACGAGCGGGTATTCGGAGAGGCGCCCCTCCTCCTCCCTCTCCGACAACACCTCCAACCCTCCGCTCATTCCTCGCTCACGGACCCCCTATATCACCTGAAGCATCACCTACAACACCTGCGCGGACACCAGGAAGCTCAGACAGATTCCTCCCCTGCTAACCCTTACAACCAGGTGATGAGGTTTTCGTGGCTTGTCTTCCCACCCCCAATAAGGGTGCCCCTCGTTTTATGGGGCCCTATACCATCACGAGAGTCCCCAACCGTTTCCAAGTTGTCATCGACTACCACAGGACATCCCGCACCTACCGGAATCGCCACATCCGCCCCGCCTGGGACTCCCCAGCCCCCGCAGCTCCCTCCTCAACCACACGGGCAAGTCCAGCACCACCGGCTCCCCAGGAAGAGCCCTTTTCATATTATTCATCCCCCTCCCCTTCCACATCGGTTTCCACCGCCCCCTCACCACTCGAAACCCCTGCACCACACCAGCACACTACACTAACCCCACCGCCGCCACGCCACCCGCGCCACGTGCTCAACGCACACCTACCGGAAATTCCACACCGACCTCCCCGCACTCCGCGCCCAGCTTAACCCCTACCCCGCCAACCAACCACACCACGCCACCCCGCACTCTGCCCGCCCCCACTCCACCTTCCCTTTCCTCATCGCTGCCCACTCCACAACTAACCACCACCACTACCCGTTCCAGGCGTATCTCACGCCCACCAGCTCGCTACACCTCAACCCCTACACCCACCCATTCGCCCAGTAACAACCAACCACCCACCCCACCCCCCAACACCACCCCAATAACCCTTCCTACTCCGCACCTCGTGTGGAAGAACCCGCCCCGCTGCATTCCCAGGGGAACACCTCACCCACACTCCACCGGCAATATAAGCCGCACCAGGCTGCCTCTAGCCAGCATTCGCTTCCAAGACACCACTACCACCACCACCATGCGTGTCAAGAGAATCACCTGGATTCCCACCTTCGGGCGACACATACGTGTGAGGAGCACACAACACCTGCTGCGGCTTCTCCAGCAGACAAACCACCCTTCCACTCTACGGGTCGCCTACACCCACCAGCTGAACACCAATGTGGCCACTAACCACTGGACGACCTTCCTGAGCCACCTCAACCCTATCCACCGGATGGCCAAAGCCGACCCATACTACTTCCAGTCATGAGGTCGTGACTTTGTTACCAAGGAGGGTGGTGAAATACAGGAGTTAGGGGTTGGAGCCACAAACAACACGGCGACTGGAGCAGACGACACCAGCACCCCCAACCCCCCCAGTACCACCGGGGGACTGCCGCCAACACAGAGTGGCTGGGAGCAGGAACGGCTTACCTGTGTCACTTCCCGGCGCCCCTCTTGCGCCCAGGTGGTGGCCCGGAAAGGTGGCAGTCGCCGGCACCTAGTCTCCGGCCGGAGCTCAGCTCACAAGGCAAGGGGTGGAGTTTACAACTTTACGCAACGCCGCAGAACCGGCCATAGTTGTACCGGGTACGGGGCAGAACCATCAACAGTCTGTTCCCCGGTTGCTTCCCCGCCACACGGCCGCGACACGGACGCGTGTTGGTCGGGCAGGACTGGCCATCAGTCGTCCGTCTCCTGTAGGCGTTCCTCCCCAGAGTGGCACCGCAGTACCGGCCATAAGCCGTACTGGGCACGAGGCAGGATCGGCCACCGTCCGTCCCTCAGCTGCTAGTGTTCCTAGCTCACCGGTATGGGCCATTAGCCGCACCAGAGCTCTCACCTCCTGTGCCTTTCCGACGTCGGCCATAAGTCACGTCAGGCCAGAGGTAAAGAAGGCCATTAGCTGCACAGAAGCTGTCCTCCCCTGCGCAACCCAGGCGTCGGCCATAAGTCAC
>JAGKTI010001227.1:0-21690 GCA_018397915.1 Birgus latro | reverse complement strand
TTTCCTGGCGGCTTGTGGCCTGCACTGTGTTAGGCCTGGCGTGGCTCGTGGCTGACGCCGCGAGGGCACAGGGAGAGATGGTTTTCTGGTGGCTTGTGGCCTGCACTGTGTTAGGCCTGCTTTCCTGGCGGCTTGTGGCTGCACTGTGTTAGGCCTGGCGTGGTTCGTGGCTGACGCCGGGGTGAGCTCTGGGACGGCTATGGCCTGTGTCGATGAGCTTAGGTCACTAGCAGCTGAGGGACGGACTATGGCCGATCCTGCCTCATGCCCAGTACGGCTCGTGGCCGGTACCGCGGTGCCGCTCTTGGGGGAACGCCTACAGGAGACGGACGACTGTTGGCCGGTCCTGCCTGACCGACACGCGTCCGTGTCGCGGCCCTGTGGCGGGGAAACAGCTGGGGAACGGACAATGGCCAATTCTGCCCCGTACCCGGTACGACAATGGCCGGTACCGCGGCGCTGTGTGGAGTTGTAAACTCCACCCCTTACCTGCAGAGCTGTGCTCCGGCCGGAGACAAGGTGCCGGCGACTGCTACCTTTCCGGGCCCTCACCTGAGCACAAGAGGGGCGCCGGGAAGTTGAACAGATACGTCGTTCCTGCTCCCAGCCGCACTGCGCTGGCGGTAATCCCCCGGTTTTCTTGGGGGTGGTTGGGGGAGCTGGTGTCGTCTGCCCCGCTCGCCGTGTGGTTGGCGGCCCAACCGCTAACTCCTGTATTTCAGATTCACTCTATGTTATATAAACGTGTTCTATTTGTATTATTTATATTACGATATATGACATTAGTATGATTTACAGTTTCACACAACAGTGTAGATTTTTAACAAAGAAAAATATACTTTTTAAACAGCGCGGGGAATGTGTTTGTCGAAATCGAAGTCTAGCGGAATCACCCCATTGATTAGCTGAGAATGTAGACGTAATATGAAGGTTATTCGTATAGTTTTAGAGTATGTCGATTGTTCACTTCAGGTTATTAGGCATTTATATAATTGCCAATTTCTCGTATTTGGTTTATGTTAAACGATGAAGGGAAACATCATACGTCACATTCACGTTTCAGTTTTTTTATATTTTTCACGTTAATACCAACTATTTGATGCCATATTTTACATTTATTATAAGAAAGAATAAACCACCATCACCGTTATAACTCATATAACTCGAAAACTAATATACTTGCTAAATTAACTGATTATGTAAGTAAATGACGAGGAATCGTCCTGACGGCGAATTATTTTGTTATTGTTGTGATGGCGAATTGACTTGGTGGCGAGTTGTTCCGGAACTGTTTCTTCAACTATATTATAGTCGTGTTACTGGAAGCCTCGATCGGTACTGAGCCCTTAAATGTAGTTCGGTGACCCGGCATATTTCTTGTTGGTGACTACGGTAGGTGGACGTTATATGTGCTCAATAATTGGATTTTTGTTTTGCCCAAAATCTGGCAGGCCTTTCAAATTTCCCCACTGTTTTAGATTATTGTTTCTATCTATCTATCTATTGCCAGACGCCTTAATCCCGCACGGGGTGGCCACAAACATATCGCCTCCATGTCACTCTGTCCCCTGCCATTTCACTACCACGCTTCCGACTCACACCCCCCTCTCTCATATACCTCTCCACTCCATCCCTCCATCTCATCCTCGGCCTCCCCCTCCCCCCCTCCACCTCACTCACATACACTTTCCTCGTCTGTCTTTCACTCTCCATCCTCTCCACATGCCCAAACCACCTTAACGTGTTTCTCCTGACGCTTCCTATCACATCCACATCCACACCACAACGCTCCTTCACTTCCTCATTTGTCAGTCTGTCTCTCCATGTGACTCCACATGCTCCTCTCAAATAATTCATTTCCACTGCTCTCACTCTTGACTTCTGTCCCTCCAGCAGGGTCCAAGCTTCACTTCCATATGTTAGAGTTGGTATCACAATACTGTCACGTAACAACTTTTTCACTTCCATGCTCACGTCCCTGTTTCTTATCATTGCTTTCAACGAACCAGCAACCTTCCTTCCCTGCTGCACCCTTCCGAGCACTTCACCCTCTAGACTTCCATCCTTACTCATCACACTGCCCAAGTACTTAAATTCACTCACATTCTCCATATCCTTCCCATCCAATCTCACTGTACATTCACTGGCTTCACTTCTCTCGAAGACCATCACTTTACTCTTCCCCACATTCACCTTTAGATTCCGTTTCTTACACACTCTCCCAAACTCATCAACCAAGCCTTGCAGGTCCCCTTCGTCTTCGCTCAACAACACAGTATCATCTCCAAACAACAGTACAGGGAGTTTCTAAACACTGCCCTTTCTCACTAGGGCAGCTCCAACATCCACCGCCCGACCTTGTATCTCTTTTATAACCCCATCCATATACAGATTGAACAACCATGGAGACAGGACACATCCTTGTTTCAATCCAACCTTCAAATGGAAAGATTCACTCAGTTTGCCATCTACACGCACTGCAGCCTTAGCACCTTCATACATACTCTTCACTGCCTTCAACAACTTCCCATCCACTCCATATATTCTTAATACCTTCCACAAACCTTGTCTATCCACCCTGTCATATGCTTTCTCCAGATCCATGAAGGCTGCATACAACTTCTTGCCCTTCTCTATAAACTTTTCCACTAAGGATTTAAGAATGAATATCTGGTCTACACAACCTCTTCCCTTCCTAAAACCTCCTTGTTCTTCTCCAACTAATTCCTCAGTAATTTCCCTAACTCTGTCAATAAGTATCCTACCATATACAGTAAACCCTTGATAAGCCGAACTATATGGGGCTCTACCCTGGTTCGAATTACCGAATTTTCCGGCTTACCGAATTTTCACCCCCCAAAATTGCTAAATTACCGAGTTATCACCCCCCAGAATTGCTAAGACAATACCTATTACTTGTCCTTTCAACACTAAATTATAGAAGCATATATAAATAAATTAGTTATGACAAAAAACAATATAGTGCATTTAATATACATTTAACCCCTTCAGTGCTGGGTGTATTTTCATTTTGTTCTTGCTGCCACCAGACAATTTTAGTCAGTGTAGGTTGGATCTGTGGAAGTGCACGGGGTTGGTACAGCCTTCGTAAGCCCCTTCAGTATGTGAGTCCAGTCCTGAGTGCCATAAAATTGGCTGGAGGAAGCATAAATAAAGTAGAAATAGACGTCACAGTACTGAAGTGGTTAATTGGTAGAAAATCATTCACAGAGGCAGTACCGACTGTCGGTAACGTGTGTTGGAGATGGATTTTCACCCTCCCAAATTGCAATAACAATACTTATTTCTTGTCTTCTTAACACTAAAGTAAAGGAGCATATACAGTGTAGAAATTAATGAAGAAAGACAAAAAAGAAAGAATTCAGTGCACATAATTTGCCTTTCGTCAGAGGCAGAAGATCGTCGGCAGTTTGTTTTGTTTTGGAGACGGAGGTGGTGGAGGTGGTTTAACTCACACTTGAACGTAAATTTAAAAAGTACCCAGTATTTATTTCACTCTATATTAAGAACTAAACTTAAATGTAATCACTATAATAGACTGCAGTGTAACACCTTTCGTTAGAAGCAGTAGATTCTTTGGCAGTTTGTTTTGTTTTGGAGACAGAGGTGGTGGAGGTGGTTGAATTCATACTGTAACGTAAATTCTAAACAGTACCCAGTATTTATTTCACTCTATATTAAGAACTAAACTTAAATGTAATCACTGTAATAGACTGCAATGTAACACTTTCAGTAATAATAGTACTGAACTTTAATAATGATCACTACACTGTCACACGCGCACATTTTTTTTTTTTAGCTTCATTCCTTTACGACTAGAGGTGCCAGTATCACTTCTTTTAAGCTATGAACCTGCCATGGCAAGGCAGAAGGCAAAAGGAGAGCACTGTTCAGCACTAAATGACAGTAAGAATGACACAACTACCATCTCCTAAGGCAAGCAGCAGACTGGCGCCACGAGTCCACTTGGCGCCATTTCTCCCCCTACTTTCGCATTTCGGCCTACTTTCATACGTGGTCTCGGCCTGAGTTCGTGTAATAACTGAAATGAAACTGAATAAATTAATCACTGTTCTGGCCGAGATTCGAACTCAGGCCCTCGCGCTTGAATCGCACGCACGTTAACCACTGAGCCAAAGAGAGGATCCCCACTTTACCTCTGGGCAACGCGGGCTTTTATACACCCTATTACATCACTCTTTTCTCCCCCTGGTGATTAATTTGGTCAGTTTCGCTCTCCCACATGGTAGCGTAGCATTGGAGGCCACCACCGGGATGTAAGGCTGTCAACACGACATATGGCCCTCTTGGCCCTTCCCTCACATCCCACACCGCTGCCGACCAGTGTAATAACTTAAATGAAACTGAATAAATTAATCACTGTTCTGGCTGAGATTCGAACTCAGGCCCTCGCGCTTGAATCGCGCGCACGTTAACCACTGAGCCAAAGAGAGGATCCCCACTTTACCTCTGGGCAACGCGGGCTTTTATACACCCTATTACATTCGGCTAACTGAAGATTCCGGCTTCTAAAAGTTCGGCTTATCAAGGGTTTACTGTACTTTTCCTATTACACTGAGAAGGCAAATGCCCCTATGATTACCACACACTGCTTTTTCCCCTTTTCCTTTGTACAGAGGAATAATTATACCTGACTTCCAATCCTCCGGGACTCTACCCACCTCCCAGGCCAATATGCACACCTTCCACATCCATTCTATTACTATCTCTCCCCCATGCTTCAGCATTTCACCACACACTCCATCAAATCCTGGGGCTTTCCCCATTTTAACTTTCTTCATTGCTTCCACCACTTCCATCCTGGTGATTTCTTCCTCTCTTCTCACAACCCTCTTTCTTCCTGCCATTCCCCCGCCACTTATACTTGCATTACTTTCACTCTCTATGTTCAACAGTTCATTAAAGTGTTCTCTACATCTGTTTACTTTTTCTCCCTTCTCCACTAGTAATCTATGTTATTATACTGTATTTTTTTTATATTACATCACTCCAGTTATTTTTTTATTTTTGTTTAAATGAAAGATTTTCATGTGTGTCAAACACTATTTATGGTCATTTTTTTGTTAAAGTTATGGTAATTGTCCAGCAGATGCCCCACAGGTGTATTTCCATGAAACCTAGACTGTTTTGATAGTTTTTGTGATTCATTCGACTCTGACCCACGTAATGCATAGCTTACGAGTTATAGTGAATCGGCAGTTTGGTTGGTGGGATGACCATTCCAATGGGCTTGACAGTTAGAATTGTATGAATCACACTAAAAAAAATCAAAACTAGGTTTCATGGGGAAATAATTACAATAACATAACCAAACCAAACCTTACCTTACCAAACCTAACCCAACCTTTGCTACGATTGTTATTTCATAAATAACAATTCACAGTACCTTTGTCAATGCCGATGAGGCTAGAGCATTGCAGCCTCTTTAAAACAGGAGTGGATTTCTTGGTTTTCTGCCTGCCTTAAAAACGATACTGTACTGGCAAAGGAGGCCCTATTCTTTTGCAATGCCACTGATGCTTAATTTTCCTAAATGTACAATAGTTTGCACACTTAGGCCATTGCGTGTTCAAAAGTAGAATGCTGTGAGAACAAAGAAATGGAAGGCTGATCTTGTTATGCTCAAAGTATTCCTTGAAAATGCAACCGTTAACTGAGCTGCAACCTTCGTAGAGGGCTGTCATCATAACGTTGAATTTGAATAGGGGATAGGGAAAGGCATATTCAAACCTAGTCTACTTACTGGTCATGATCAAGTGCAAGATTCTTACGTAAGAGTGTATCTTCACTCTGATTGGCTGTTTTCTATTGTGCTTGGAGCCTGCTTTCCTCCCTTGTCCTCCCTCCAGCTACCAGAAATCCTGCTTCTTAACCCCTTAACCCTGGGTCGTCACTTTCGTGACGGTCAGGTGGAATGGATCATACCGCGGGGCGTCACTTGAGTGACTCTGTGTTATTTTTAATTCTCCCGGGCTTTCAGGTGGTGACTTGTATCATCTATCAGCACTGCCAATGTCCAACAATAGTCAGAGCTGCTAATGTCATCAGTACTCCCATCCATTGTTGACAATTTAGCCATTTTCCCCCATTCTAGACTCCCCTCCCTACCTCCCCTCCATTACCCTCTCGTGACGTCTGCTCAGCCGCTCTGCGCAAAGTAAATCTTCCCTGGACTTTTCCACTGTTTTCATCCATTGAAATGAGCCCTATGCCCTATTCTTGTACAAAATAATATACAGTACATATATATACAGTAATCCCACCATTATTCGGACGCGCAATACTCGGACATACTCACTATTCGGATATTGTGGGCTGCCCAACCCCCAAAATGCCAAAAAATTCGAATTTTTGGGACCGCGTCAGTTTGAATTTCCCGCGCGCACCGATCAGCTGTGTTTACACGCGTGGCGCCTGTCTGTCGGTCGCCATTACCCACTCAGTTGCTGCCTCATGAACACCTCCGACAATGGCGGCCGAAATGATTGCTTTTGTGGTGATACCCTACCTCCTACAGTGCTTGATACTGCTCTTCACCTTCTTCATCATGTGTGTGATGATGGCCCCGCCTCCTGAGAAGAGAAAGAAAGTGGTTCTGACTCTGGAGAAGAAGAGGCAGATATTGGAGAAGGTGGACGCCAGGTGGTCAACAGGACGTATCCTACGTGAGTTTAACCTCCCTCGCTCCACCTTGTTTGATATCAAGAAGTTCAGAGACAAACTACAGCAGTACAAGGCTGATTTCGCTTCGAAGACCAGACGAAACATGGAGAGGAAGGTGATGTTTACTCCTAAGGATGCAGACATCGACTGGTCCACGTTCATCTGGTATCGACAACAACGTGCCGCTGGTGTGTTGGTACGTGGAACGGAGCTGAAAGCTGCTGCTGAGAAGTTCGCAAGGCTACACGACGCCCCAGACTTCAAGGCATCTGAAGGTTGGCTCTTCGCGTTCAAGTTACAGCACGGACTTGCCAATCATAAGGCCCATGGTGAAGCTCTGGATGCTAATGATGAAGGAGTAGAACAGTTTCGGCAGAAGGCGAAGGGCTTGATTGATAGGGAGGGCCTCACTCTCGGTCAAGTTTACAATGGTGACGAAACTGGCCTATTTTACCGTTCAATACCCACAAACACTCTCACTGAGGAGACGGAGAAGCGTGTACCTGGCCCCAAGCTCTTGAAGCAACGGGTGTCTGCTTTGTGCTGTGCCAATGCTAACGGCATGCACCGGCTCAAGCCCGTTATTGTAGGTGGTGCAAAGCAGCCTTGGTGCCTTCGTGGGTTAATGGATGCCCTTCCTGTCGTGTGGTATCATTCTTTGAAGGCTTGGTTCACAACCAAGATCTTCAAAAATTGGTTCCACCAACACTTTGTTAAGGAGGTCATTCATTATCAGACAGAGACACTGAAAATCCGACGAGACCAGGTAAAGGCCCTCCTGATTCTAGACAATGCACCTGCGCATCCGTCAGACAAGGAGTTGGTGGCAGAGAATGTTCGCATCAGGTGTCTGTTTTGCCATCTAATACAACTGCTCTCATCCAACCAGTGGACCAGGGAGTGATTGTGGCAACGAAGAGGCTATACCGACGGAAGTTTTTGGACGAGGTGATGGTTATGTACGAGGACGAGGACGATCGCAGGGAAGGACGTGACATGCGAGGACAAAAAACTCTCGAAAACATTCTCTGATACAACCTCAAGTCTGCCATCTTCAACTGGGCTAATGCATGGAAGGAAGTCTCTGTCAAGACTTTAGAAAATGTTTGGTCTCTCCTGCTTCATGGAAGTGACGTGGTGCACGATTTTCTTGGTTTTGACGTGGATGACTTTCATGCAAGGCTTCGTACGGGTGCAGACGATGTGGATGTCGACGAAGTGCGCGAGTGGTTGGATGACGACGAGGGCGATCCTGAGTATCAGATCATGTCTGATACCGAGATCGCATCTACTGTTGCTGGTCCGAGTACCCAGCAGGAAGATTCTGACGAAGACAGCGACGATGATGCGGACTCCTCACGGCTTGTCACTACCCCAACCATCCCCAGGCTGAGCACAATCCGGGCGTATGTGGAGTTCGTCCTTGACTACCTAGAACACCCGGACTGCGACAGAGAGATGGGTCATTGGAATTGGCGAGTGAAGTGCGAGGTTTCAGGCAACACATCATTAATCGTCAAAATCGTCGTCCTCTGCGTCAATCAACCATTGATAGTTTTTTCAGGCCAGTGAACCCTGCCGTCGTCAACCCTTGCTCCACACCATCATCTCACGAAGACAGGCCTTCTAGCTCCGAGCCACAGCCCAGCACATCAGGCACGGCTGAATCACCACTGGATGTTAGTTTGCGTCTATCTTCGGAGTCCTCTGTGGTGGATAGTGTATCACCATGTCGCACCAAGATGCCCCTACGCCGCCTCCGTCTGCTCATCTCGGACTCTGACAGTGACTAAATTCTCCAGGGATCGTCACTAGACCACACGGGAATTTACTGTTATGTACAGTGCAGTGAAGTGATGTGATTCCAGTTATAAAAAAAAAACGTTGTGGAAAGTGTTGGTGATAAGTGCTGGTGATTCTCAGTTGGAAAGGTGTGTCAGGTGCAAGGTCTTACTGTCAGAGTCTGAGATGATAGAGTGGGTTATTACATCAGGACAGCAGCTTCTTGTTTGTAAGTACCCTAACTTCATGCCTAACCTGTTTTCATCATGCTGTAAATGTGTTAAAAAATTACCCAAAATGTTAATCATAATTTCCTGCTTGCAATTTAATTTTTTCATGCATGGTTCTTAAGTGCACTAGCTAGGAAAAAGGTGGAAGCCAGTGAATTTCATATTCGGTCATAACCTAACCTAACCTATCCTAACCTAACCTATGATTACCATAAAGATTTTCATGCCTAACCTGTTTTCATCATGCTGTAAATGTGTTAAAAAATTACAAAAAATGTTAATCATAATTTCCTGCTTGCAGTTTAATTTTTTCATGCATGGTTCTTAAGTGCACTAGCTAGGAAAAAAGTGGAAGCCAGTGAATTTCATATTCGGTCATAACCTAACCTAACCTAACCTATCCTAACCTAACCTATGATTACCATAAAGATTTTCATGCCTAACCTGTTTTCATGATGCTGTAAATGTGTTAAAAAATTACAAAAAATGTTAATCATAATTTCCTGCTTGCAATTTAATTTTTTCATGCATGGTTCTTAAGTGCACTAGCTAGGAAAAAGGTGGAAGCCAGTGAATTTCATATTCGGTCATAACCTAACCTAACCTAACCTATCCTAACCTAACCTATGATTGCCATAAAGATTTTCATGCCTAATCTGTTTTCATCATGCTGTAAATGTGTTAAAAAATTACAAAAAATGTTAATCATAATTTCCTGCTTGCAATTTAATTTTTTCATCCATGGTTCTTAAGTGCACTAGCTAGGAAAAAGGTGGAAACCAGTGAATTTCATGTCCGGTCCTAACCTAACCTAACCTAACATTGTGTTAATCATAATTTCCTGCTTGCAATTTAATTTTTTCATGCATGATTCTTAAGTGCACCAGCTAGGAAAAAGGTGGAAGGCAGTGAATTTCATATTCGGTCATAACCTAACCTAACCTAGCCTAGCCTAGCCTAACCATTTTTCTGGTAGCAATTTACATCATTTACTGTATTTGATGCTTTGTATGCAATAATTTAGTGCATAAAATGTGGGAAAAGATGATTTCCATGTCAGATACTTACTTATACTATGCTGGCAAGTTCTGAGCACCTATGACTCACTCACCTCTAAATTATCATTTTTTGGTTAAAATTCAATAAATTCATGCTATGTGTGCATTATTTATGTGAAAAGGGACCTAAATAAGTGCTATACATGTCCAGTAGGGAGGTACGAAGGTAGTTTTCTGATTTAGGTTAGGTTAGGTTAGGGTCATGAAAAACCAGTGCTGGAGCTTCAGGGCCAGTATCCGGACAAAACCAATATCCGGACATGCCTTTGGCTCTATTATGTCGGATAATGGAGGGATTACTGTATATATATATATAAAATAAGATAACTGATAGTGCCATACACCTGGAATTGGCTAATTATCACTTAGCAACATCCAACCTGCACTCATTCTCTAATTTCCCCTGGTTTTTTTCCCCATGAAATATGCCATATGAGCTACTCTTGTAATATAAACGTATATAAGAAAGGAAGGGAGAAGCCTGAGTGATATTTATACAGTATCTACAGTCCTTTACTGCTTCCCACACGATGTTTAGTAGGGGTAGAGGTCACAGGGCCTTTTATAATGGGCGCAAAAGCGGCAGAAATGGAGGGGTGCGACTGCAATGTGATTTCACCTTGAAGGACGAAAGTGAACTGAATGTACTGTATGTATCTCGGTAGCCAAGAGTTGAAAATGTAAGCTGCTAATGTATATGCTAAGAAATAAGTCGTAGGAAATCTAGACAATACATAATAAATTAGGTAGTTCCAGGTGAATATAAATATCACTCAGGCTTCTCCCTTCCTTTCTTATATAAATTTACTTTACGAGAATAGGTCATACGGCGTATTTCATGGGGAAAAAAGCAGCGAATGAGTGCAGGTTGGATGTTGCCAAGTGATAATTAGCCAATTCCAGGTGTATGGCACCATCAGTTACCTTGTTTTTTTATATATATATATTATTTGGTATAAGAATAGGGCATAGGGCTCATTTCAATGGATAAAATCAGTGGTAAAATCCAGTTAAGATTTGCGGAGCGCAGAGTGTCTGAGCAGATGACACGACAGGGTAATGGAGGGGAGGAGGTAGGTAGGGAGAGTCTTGAATGGGGGAAAATGGCTAAATTGTCAACAATGGATGGGAGTACTGATGACATTAGCAGCTCTGACTGTTGTCGGACATTGGCAGTGCTGATAGATGATACAAGTCACCACTTGAAAGCCCTGGCGAATTTTAAAACAACATAGAATCACCAAGGTAACGCCCCGCGGTATGATCCATTGCACCCGAGTGTCATGAAAGTGACGACCTGCGGTTAAGGGGTTAATGATGGGTCCCTGACGTATTTTAAAGTTGTATTATTTGACGGAACATCTTAACCCCCCCGAATCCCAGCAGATTTGGGGGAAAAAATTTTTGTGGCTTAATCTTCCGCTTTTGGTGAGAAACATTGAAAATTCATAGAGAAATCGCCCACCTGAGCTTAAAAATGCACGATACAGGTAACGGTACCCTCACCTGGCTGATGCTTTATAGCTTGCCTGGCTTCAGAGCAAATGATAGTATGGGAGGGTTAAGTATTTCAAACCATGCGATTAAGGTATTTATTTTTTTGGTACGAATTTATACGTAGTACAAGAGTATATTGGTTTTCACACAATAATATAGGCAATATGAGCGTTGTTCACTCACCAGACACATAAACATAAGACACCTTCCTTTACAATGTTACCACCTCATCACTTCTGCTTGATTCTTCCTCTGGCTTGTTTCTTCCTTTGTCCTCCACCTCAGGAATCACTTTCGCCTTTAATTTCGTTATTGGAGAGACAGTGGCGTGACATGTCTTTACTGGCCAGGTCACTGCTAACAGGTGAGTTGCTGAGAAAATGGCGTGCAGGGGGGGAAGGGGGGTCAGGTGGGGCCAGGCAGTATCCTCACCTGAGGTAAAGGAAAGTCTCCTACAAATGTCTACCAAAAATCACCCATGAAACTTGAAAAATGTGCAAATGATGGCCCTCGCAAGTGCAAAACATGTGGGTACGTCATCGGGTGTCACCGTGACAAAACGTGGTGACGTACCCATACGTCAACGGGACGCCTTGGGTTAAATATTAATTTGCAGTGGTTTAGCATTTAATAAAAGTTGTTTGTATTGGTGAGATCTATTTCCAGAAGTTATCAGAATTGATGAGCTTGATGTAGGGCATCTGCCAGACCTATACCAAAATTATTTTGCCATTTTTGACCTGGCCCTCCCCCCTCCCACAGCAGGGAAAAACAAGCATTTCTGACAACTGACAATCAGGAAACCAATTGAAACATGAAAAACACATACACACACACACACACACACACCAACACCAGGTACCTAATATGGGGGGTGGGAGGGCTTTATCCCCCTATCCCACCATGGTATTAACTATTCATGCTGCCACAAAACTTAACCTTGAAAGCTATTCAAAACTAGGCTAGCCACCGACCTTAAAAAACCACAGGTGCTTCGCCACATTTGTCCTGTTTCTCCGCATTGAGTTTGGTGGGGATAGGGTGCCTGCAGCCTGGTGCACATGTGACTTTAGGAATTATAGCCCTTCCAATATCTCCTCTGCATTATACCAGCACACTGTATCGCATTTAGGACACTTCACATCAATAGTTAATGATTGCAAATAATCTTGATGCTTGCCACATTATTTTGAAAACATCACCCAACTCTGTCCCGCTGCACTGGAGTGCAGCCATCACACAACAACAACATATTTGAAAAGATATGCTTGCTGTTGTGGGCAGATGGGGTCACACCCAACATTCCCAGGTCATTGCTAATTTGCTGAGGGATTAGTAATGCAACTTTTGTTAGTTCATTCATGAGAGATTGATAGGTGAAATCAGTAGGAGTAACAACCAAGAAGGTTGACAGAGGGCATCACAGTCACAGATTAGTTTAAACTAGCTCTCGCAAGATCCAGATCCCCACACTTTCAATACTCTGGCACAAATCTCTAATTTCTAAATTGCACTCTTACAGTTTCTAATTCTACCCTTCTGTGCATGCCTCGATCTAGTTTTCTTTCTGGTCACTCTGTAGCTGCTATTGTAGACAGCACCATTCTTCTCTTAGAGCTGTCAGTAGTGATATTCTTCAGGATTCTGTTCTGTCATCAAAGCTTCCTTCTCTTCATCTGTGATCTTCTGAGCTGCACGTATAGTTCTTTCCACTCATACACTGATAACTCCACCCTCCACCTTCTCATCTGCTTCTCGCAATGTCCAGCATGGCAGGTACTTCAACAGTCATAGGATGATGCAGTGGCACACCCACTTTCTGACTTGGCTCTTAACTTCTGATTGGGTTAAAAGGAACCTTGTTTTTAATGCATCGTAAATGCATTTGACTGCCAAAATCTTCTGCAGGAGTATCCTTAATATTCAGTAATATATAACTCAGTTTTTCATTTTCTGCAGTGTCCATGGGGTTTCATTCTCTTGGGACATGTCATGGAAGGATTACATTACCTCTCTTGCTAAATCTGTTTCCAAGAGATCAGGTGCACTAGGCCAGCTCTGTGCCTTCTTTACTCCTGCACAGGTGTCAGCTTTGTTTAGGGACCTTATTTGCTCCTTTATGGAGTACAAGTGGGGTAGCTCCCCATTCACTGTAAAGCTCTTCTAAACAGGATGGAGTCAAGAGCTTTGTGCTCCTCAGTTTCCCTCTTACTGATCTCTTCAGCTTCTTTCTCTTCACTGCATTTTTGCATCTTTGTCTCTCTTCTTCAATGAGCACTGCTCTTCTGAACTATCAGCTTGCATCTTTCCTCAGTAACACACATCTGGCAATGCATTCTCACCACATTTCTGTCTCTCTCTCTAAAGCATGAGCACTTTGGCTTTTAATGATAGTTTTTTACAACAATTTCACAAATAACCAGTAGGGTTTAACATTGTAGTGATACAGTATATGGAAAAGCATGTGCAGTGTTGCTGATTGAAAATTTCTGGACACTCTGTCATCTTCTCTGGGAAGCTGTACAGTATAATGACTGTACTAGGCACATTTTGCAGACTTTCATTGTAGGGATGTGGTAGCCCCACTGCCCATCAGTTTTTGTGTTGGCAGCCTTGTAGCACCAGTGATACAGGTGTGATTAACAACTGAGATCTCTTAATTTTAAGAGGAATATTGTGCACTAGATCTCCCTGTCCTCTGTGACAGTGGGACACAGGATTAAGATGTTGCTGCATAGTATCAGCATCATTCAATTTGGTAGTAAACAGCAGCTTTCTTTATGTTCATCCGGAAATACTGCAGAAAGCTAAAATGGGGAAAGCCCCAGGAATTGATGGAGTGTGTGGTGAAATGCTGAAGCATGGGGGAGAGATAGTAGTAGAATGGATGTGGAAGGTGTGCATATTGGCCTGGGAGGAAGGTAGAGTCCCAGAAGATTGAAAGTCAGGTATAATTATTCCCCTGTACAAAGGAAAAGGGGAAAAAGAATTGTGTTGTAATCATAGGGGCATTTGCCTTCTTAGTGTAATAGGAAAAGTATATGGTAGGATAGTTATTGGCAGAATTAGGGAAATAATAGAGGAATTAGTTGGAGAAGGACAGGGAGGTTTGAGGAAAGGAAGAGGTTGTGTAGACCAGATAATCATTCTTAGATCTTTAGTGGAAAAGTTTCTAGAGAAGGGAAAGAAGTTGTATGCAACCTTCATGGATTTGGAGAAACCATATGACAGGGTGGATAGACAAGGATTGTGGAAAGTATTAAGAATAAATGGAGTAGATGGGAAGTTGTTGAAGGCTAAGAGTGTGTATGAGGGTGCTAAGGCTTCAGTGCATGTGGATGGCAAACTGAGTGAATTTTTCCATTTGAAGGTTGGATTGAAACAAGGATGTGTCATGTCTCCATGGTTGTTCAATCTGTATATGGATGGGGTTATAATGGAGATACAAGGTCGGGCAGTGGATGTTGGAGCGGCCCTAGTGAGAGAGAGAGCAGCGTTTGGAAACTCCCTGTACTGTTGTTTGCAGATGATACTGTGTTGTTGAGTGAAGACGAAGGGGAGCTGCAAGGCTTGGTAGATGAGTTTGGGAGAGTGTGTAAGAAATGGAATCTAAAGGTGAATGTGGGGAAAAGTAAAGTGATGGTCTTCAAGAGAGGTGAAGTCAGTGAATGTACAGTGAGATTGGATGAGGAGGATATGGAGAATGTGAGTGCATTTAAGTACTTGGGTAGTGTGATGAGTAAGGATGGAAGTCTGGAGGGTGAAGTGCTTGAAAGGGTGCAGCAGGGGAGGAAGGTTGCTGGTTCCTTGAAGACAGTGATAAGAAACAGGGAAGTGAGCATGGAAGTGAAAAAGTTGCTACATGACAGTATTGTGATACCAACTCTAACATATGGAAGTGAAGCTTGGACCCTGTTGGAGGGACGGAAGTCAAGAGTGAGAGCAGTGGAAATGAGTGATTTGAGAGGAGCATGTGGAGTCACATGGAGAGACAGACTAACAAATGAGGAAGTGAAGGAGCATTGTGGTGTGGATGTGGATGTGATAGGAAGCATTAGGAGAAACACATTAAGGTGGTTTGGGCACATGGAGAGGATGGAGAGTGAAAGACTGACGAGGAGAGTGTATGTGAGTGAGGTGGAGGGGGGGAGAGGGAGGGGGAGGCTAAGGGATGGAGTGGAGAGGTATATGAGAGGGGGGGTGTGAACTTGGACCAGGGCAGTGAAATGGTCGGGGATAGAGCGACACGGAGGTGTTTTGTTTGTGGCCACCCCGTGCAGGATTGAGGCATCTGGCAGTAGATAGATAGATAGATCCTTCTTACAGATGGAAGTTACTTATTGGTTGATTAGGGCAGTAATAGTTCATACAGTATTTTTAATCCCTGTTTCTCTTTTCACAGTTCAGAAAGTGGCAGTGCGTATGGTTTCACCTACTTGACATCAAGCCCTGACAAAGGAGATATAATCTATAATGATTTCATACAAGGATTACAGAGTGGAAAATGTGAGTGAGTTTGATATTGGTAGACTAATGATTCAGTGACCTTCCAGAATATTACTAGAGTCTGGTTTCCTGTAAGCCAGGAAACCATATACAGTAAAAGTCCTCTCATTTGGCATCTGTGGGACCAAGTAGGTGCCGAAAGAGCAGAAACTGCCGAAAGACCGGGAAAAACTGCCAAAAAAGTTTTTAGCAATCGTGGTCAGCCACCCCAGTGCAATCACAATGTCTGCCAAGTACAGTATTATTGGTCAGCCCTAAACACTAAATCGGCCTTCTGTTTCTTAAGGTGTGTATATAGTGGAAGAGCTCACATCAAAATCCCTTTTTTTCTTAAGGTCATATATAGTGGAAGAGCTCACACTGAAATCTTTCATTATCTTCGTCCTAGGAACACCCGCCTCCAATTTTTTCAACAGTAATCCCTCCACTATCCGACGTAATAGAGCCAAAGGCATGTTCGGACAGTGGTCTTATCCGGATAGTGGCCCTGAAGCTCCAGCACCGGTCATTCATGACCCTAACCTAACCTAACCTAAATCAGAAAACTACCTTCCTACCTCCGTACTGGACATGTATAGCACTTATTTAGGTCTCCTTTCACATAAATAATGCACACAAAGCATGACTTAATTGAATTTTAACCAAAAAATGATGATTTAGAGGTGAGTAAGGCATAGGTGCTCAGAACTTGCCACCATTGTATAAGTAAGTATCGGACATGGAAATCATCTTTTCTCACATTTTATGCACTAAATTATTGGATACAAAGCATCAAATATAGTAATTCATGTAAATTGTTACCAGAAAAATGGTTAGGTTAGGTTATGATTGGACATGAAGTTCACTGGCATTCACCTTTTTCACAGCTACTGCACTAAAATAATGAACACAAAGCATGAATTCATTTAAATTTTACCCAAAAAGAATGAATTTGAGGTAAGTTAGGCTCAGCTGTTCACTGAGTTGGCAGCATTGTTTACGTACAGGAAAATCAATGGCATTCACCTTTTTCACAGCTGGTGCACTTCAATACTAGTGGTAACCATGCATGAACAAATTAAATTAAAAGCAGGAAATTATGATTAACAAAATGGTTAGGTTAGGTTATGACTGGACATGAAATTCACTGGCATTCACCTTTTTCATAGCTGGTGCACTTCAAAACCATGCATGAAAAAATTAAATTGAAAACAGGAAATTATGATTAACATTTATGGGATTTTTTTTTAGCCATTTACAGCATGCTGAAAACAGGTTAGACATGAAAATCATTATGGTAATCATCTTTCACACAAATCAATGGCATTCACCTTTTTCATAGCTGGTGCATTTCAAAACCATGCATGAAAAAATTAAATTGAAAGCAGGAAATTATGATTAACATTTAGGGTTATTTTTTTACACTTTTACAGCATGCTGAAAACAGGTTAGACATGAAAATCATTATGGAAATCATGTTACACACAAATCAATGGCATTCACCTTTTTCATAGCTTGTGCACTTCAAAACCGTGCATGACAAAATTTAATTGAAAGCAGGAAATTATGATTAACATTTATGGGAATTTTTTTTTACCAATTTACAGCATGCTGAAAACAGGTTAGACATGAAAATCATTATGGAAATCATCTTTCACACAGTTTATGCATGAGATTAATGATATGGAAAGAACAAAACAAGGAATTTTGATGAAGTTAGGGTACTTACGAGAATGATGCCGCTTTTCTGATGTATAACCCGCTCGGTCATCTCAGACTCTGACAGTAAGACCTTGCACCTGACACACCTTAGCACTTCCGCTGCTCTTTACAATCACCAGCACTTCTCACCAGCACTTTCCACAACGTTTTCTTTCGCATAACTTGCATCACATCACTTCACTGCACTGTACATAACAATAAATTCCCGTGTGGTCTAGTGACGAGTCCTGGAGAATTTAGTCGCTGTCAGAGTCCGAGATGAGCTGACGGAGGCGGCGTAGAGGCTTCTTGGTAGGACGTGGTGATATGCTATCCACTGCAGAGGACTCAGAAGATAGACACAAACTAACATCCAGTGGTGACTCCGCTGTGCCTGATGTGCTGGGCTGTGGCTCGGAGCTAGAAGGCCTGTCTTGGTGAGATGATGGTGTGTAGCGAGGGTTGACGACGGCAGGGTTGACTGGCCTGAAAAAACTGTCAGTGGTTGATTGACGCAAGCAGCAACGATTCTGACGATTAATGATGCGCTGCCTGAAAGCTCGCACTTCATCCACAAGTCCCAAGGGCCCCATTTCCCTTTCGCGGTCCGGGTGTTCCAGGTAGTCGAGAACGAACTCCACATGTTCCCGGAGTGCGCTCATCTTGGGGATTGTTGGAGTAGTGGCAAACCGTGATGAGTCCACATCATCGTCTCTGTCCTCGTCGGAATCTTCCTCCTGGGTACTTGGACCGGCAACAGTAGATGCGATCTCCATATCAGACATGATCTGATACCCAGGATTGCCCTTGTCGCCATCCAACCACTCACACACTTCATTGACATCCACATTGTTTCCACCCGCACGAAGCCTTGCATGGAAGTCATCCACGTCAAAACCTAGAAAATCGTGCACCACGGCACTTCCATGAAGCAGCCGAGACCAACCATTTTCTAAAGTCTTGACAGAGACTTCCTTCCATGCACTGGCCCAGTTGTAGATGACAGACTTGAGGTTGTATCGGCGAAGGTTTTCGACAGTTTTTTGTCCGCATGTCTCGTCCTTCCCTGCAATCGTCCTCGTCCTCGTAGACAACCATCACCTCATCCAAAAACTTCTGTCGGTAGAGCCTCTTCGTTGCCACAATCATTCCCTGGTCCATTGGTTGGATGAGAGCAGTCGTATTAGGTGGCAAAAACAGACACCTAATGCGGCCATTTTCAGCCACCAACTCCTGCGCAGGTGCATTGTTTAGAATCAGGAGGGCCTTTACCTGGTCGTGTGGGACTTTCATTGTCTCCGTCTGATAACGAATGACCTCCTTGACAAAGTGTTGGTGAAACCAATTTCTGAAGATCTTGGTTGTGAACCAAGCATTCAGAGAATGATACCACACAACAGGAAGGACATCCACTAACCCACGAAGACACCGAGGCTGCTTTGCACGGCCTACAATAACGGGCTTGAGCCGGTGCATGCCGTTAGCATTTGCACAGCACAAAGCAGACACCCGTTGCTCTGAGAGCTTTGGACCAGGCACACGCTTCTTCGTCTCCTCAGTGAGAGTGTTTGTGGGTATTGAACAATAAAATAGGCCAGTTTCATCAGTGTTGTAGACTTGACTGAGAGTGAGGCCCTCCCTGTCAATCAAGCCCTTCACCTTCTGCCAAAACTGTTCTATTCCTTCGTCGTTAGCGTCCAGAGCTTCGCCATGGGTCTTACAGTTGGTAAGTCCGTGTCGTAACTTGAACGTGAAGAGCCAACCTTCAGATGCCTTGAAGTCTGGGGTGTCGTGTAGCCTTGTGAACTTCTCAGCAGCAGCTTTCAGCTCCGTTCCACATACCAACACACCAGCAGCACATTGTTGTCAATACCAGATGAACGTGGAACAGTCGATGTCTGCATACTTAGGAGTAAACATCATCTTCCTCTCCACATTTCGTCTGGTCTTCGAAGCGAAATCTGCCGTGTACTGCTGTAGTTTGTCTTGGGACTTCTTGATATCAAACAAAATGGAGCGAGGGAAGTTGAATTCACGGAGGATCCGTGATGTCGACCACCCGGTGTCCACCTTCTCCAATACCTCCCTCTTCTTCTCCAGAGTCAGAACCACTTTCTTCCTCTTCTCAGGTGGCGGGGCCATCATCACACACATGATGAAGGTGAAGAGCAGCATCAAGCCCTGCAGGAGGTAGGGTATCACCACAAAACCAAGCACTTCAGCAGCCATTTTGAGAGCGTGTTGACGAGCCAGGAGCGGAGCAGGAAATGAGACTGTGACAGAGGCGGGAGGCGCGAAAACACAGCCGGTTGGCGCACACAGGAATTTCAAACTGACGCGGTCCCAAAAAATAGGATTTTTTCCGGATTTTTCAAATTTTGGGGCATTTTGGGGGTCGGACAGCCTACGATGTCCGAATAGTGATGCATCCAGATAGTGGACGTCCGGATAGTAGGGAGATTTTCAGTCATCTTGATGATAGCACCTTATGGTGCATTTTTTCACAAAACCAGTAGGCTTTTCATTAGTAGAGGCAATAGTGCAACATGAGAACGAGAGGATGACTACAATATCCCAACAAAGTTTCCAAACTTTCGAAAGGTCCCGCTCAAAAAGCCAGACACTCATGAGTCATGATGGCCGACGTAGCATGCAGGGTTGACAAGGAGAATTCTTCACCAGAGCTAAGCTCAACTTTAATAAAATGCACTAAGCTGTAGGTGAACAGTACAGATTTTTGTGCTAAACTGGACTTGAAAACACGCTATAGTAGGACCATGGAATACTGGCTGGTCTGGGTGTGACCCGTCACCTTTACACTATTGCCATACTTCCAACTGACCTCCCGTACAGTCAAGGCTATTTTTAGATGGCCTTGGTACAGCCCCCCATTTATCCCTTTCTCTCTCTCTCTCTCTCTCTCTCTCTCTCTCTCTCTCTCTCTCTCTCTGTTTCTCTCTCTGTGTGTGTGTGTGTGTGTGTGAGGGGGGGTGCATTCTCATTAAGGGAGTATGGTGTAGTGCTATTATTATTATTATTATTATTATTATTATTATGAAGCACACAGCAAACCAGGTTGTGTATGTGTGTGTGCATGCATATGACCCTGACCTGCTCCGGCAACACCGCACAAGCAATGCTGCCAGGTGTTTTACAGAGTTCAGTGTAATTACTAACAAAAAGTGAATCTTTCATAAAAACCTTATAGCTTTTCTGTACAAGTAATACTATACTGGGCTGTACCAAGGCCATCTAAAAATAGTTTTGGATGGCCTTGGCTGTACGGGAGGTCAGTTGGAAGTATGGGAACAGTGTAAAGGTGACGGGTCACACCCAGACCGGCCAGTATTGCGTGGTCCAACTATAGATATAAAAGAAAATCTAATATTTATTGGTGCCAAGTTATTATGAAAAGCACTAGATCTAGTGTGAACACCACCAAATTGGCTGATCGGCTTGGCATATATGCCAGAGGAGCTGAGAACTTTCATAATGGGACTACAGTCAAGTTGCATAAAATGCATGTTTGTAAGCCACGATTTTCTAATCCACGGTGTGGTTCCTGCTCAGAACCGAAAGTAGCAGAAACCATGGTTATATGCTTAAAGCTTGGACTTTCAGCACCAAAGCGATGCATTTCCCTTGAGATTTCTATGGCGTGTGTCTGTGCCAACTCTAACGTATGGAAGTGAAGCTTGGACCGTTTTGGAGGGACAGAAGTCAAGAGTGGGAGCAGTGGAAATGAGTTATTTGAGAGGAGCACGTGGAGTCACGTGGAGAGACAGACAGACAAATGAGGAAGTGAAGGAGCGTTGTGGTGTGGATGTGGATGTGATAGGAAGTGTTAGGAGAAACACATTGAGGTGGTTTGGCCATGTGGAGAGGATGGAGAGTGAGAGACTGATGAGGAGAGTGTATGTGAGTGAGGTGGAAGGGGGGAGAGGGAGGGGGAGGCCAAGGATGAGGTGGAGGGATGGAGTGGAGAGGTATATGAGAGAGGAGGGTGTGAGCTGGGAGCAGGGCAGTGAAATGGCAGGGGATAGAGTGACATGGAGGCGATTTGTTTGTGGCCATCCCGTACGGGATCGAGGCGTCTGGCAATAGATAGATAGATTAATGTAGTGAAGTTATAACACAGTACAGTACTCCAGTGGTAGTCAGAACGGTTTAGAAACCATTCACGCGATCCGGATTAATGTCTGATATATCGGAGAAAGTCCTGGTTAGCAGGG
>JAGKTI010001226.1:70682-92453 GCA_018397915.1 Birgus latro | reverse complement strand
CACACACACACACACACACACACACACACACACACATCAGCTTTAGGATTTTTTTTTTTATTAATATATTGTGCAGCCTTTCTTTATGAAATTAGGGTCATAACAAACACAGATGTTCTTTGGGACAGGCTGAGAGAAAATACATGAATGTGATCAATATGGAGGGATGCAGACAGAAGCAGGCCTTGGACCAATGAAGAGAATTTGAAGGATATCAGTGTGACCAGGATATTAATGATATACTGTGCTATAAAAGCTCGTTTAGGAGGATTAAAAATTTATTGAAGAAGTTACAAGTGAAGGGGGAGACAACAGGAGATGGAGAGATGACTGATAGAGTGTTTGAATGACATATACAGTATTTCTAGAAAATATACAGTACCAGGGCCCTCAATATATACACTTGTAATATTGTTAACCTTTTCAAGAGGATTGTCTTTTTATTGCATTCTTGTTTATGCCAAATAATTTTATTAGCTGCAGTTTTTCTTGGCAGGTGATCATATGTCTGGATCAGGGAGTGGAGGGTCCGATACTGGGAGATCTGTCACTCCTTCTCTCAGCCGGACACACCGTTATGATGATTCGCCAGTGTTAGTGTCCCACAGTGAATATTATGGTATTATTCTCATTTACCTGGGTAATAATATTATGAGTTTGCAGGAGGAGTCTTAGGGTTAGTTAAAGTGTAACATATTCTTAGTGATTTTGTCACATTCAAAGTGTAACACAGTTACTATGTTTGTCATTTAAGGTTTCTCTAACTTGTTTTGCAGCATTGATGAACGTCGGTCTGACCGTGAAGATGGAAACCAGTACTTGCCTGACTCCTCACCAGAGTCCCCTATTGAACTGAAGGAGCAATTGCCAGCCTATTACCCAGCCATCATGGGTTGCCGTTCTGTTGATGAGTTTGAATGCCTTAATAGGTGTGTTTAAATCTCATGGATTGTTATGGTGTGAATAAGTAAGGCAGATTATGGAGGAAACATGTAAAGAAGACCCTAAAATATTTAGGACGTTTATGAATCAGGTACAAAGCATATGAGAAAGTGAATGGGTAGGGATGCTAAAAGGCAATAAATATGCAAAATATGATGTGGCTGGAAACGTGGTGAATGCTATAGATTTTTTATGATGATAGCAAATCATGTGTAATGATAGGTAGATCAATGACTTTATGAATCAGGTACAAAGCATATGAGAAAGTGAATGGGTAGGGATAATAAAAGGCATTAAATATGCAAAATACGATGTAGATGGAAACGTGATGAATGCTGTAGATTTTTTATGATGATAACAATTTGTGTGTAATGATAGGCAGATCAATGACTTTATGAATCTGGTACTAAGCATGAGAAAGTGAATGGGTAGGGATGCTAAAAGGCATTAAATATTCAAAATATGATGTGGATGGAAACATAGTGAATGCTATAGATTTTTTATGATGATAGCAAATCGTGTGTAATGATAGGTAGATCAGTGACTGAGTGACTCAGTATCAGTACCAGAATGAAATGGTTGTATGATTTTTCAGTGGATATGGTTACAATGTAGGTAAACATTAGTTAGTAAAATGGGAGTCAAACTGGTGAAGTGTTGTGTTGGAGCAGAAATGTAAGAAGCCAGAAAAAATGGTGGGACAGTTTGTGTGTAAAGAACTGAATAATGGAAGAGAGACACAGTTATCAGGGAGAAGGAAAGTTGCATTTGAAGTACAGTACAAAGGAGAAGCACGATTGGGAAGAATGAATACATTCCGAATGAGCATTAGCAAACAATAGCTCTTGTCCAGTATTGTATTCCAGTTGTATCCCAGTCCTAGTAGTTGTTGTGTAGACATTGGGACTTCCTTCAGACTGAATTTGAGGCTTAACTAAGCTGTTCCAATCGGATTGAGCCTGTGCAGGTTTATATCGAAGGGGTGGTTGGGGTTTATTGCTCACGTAATGCCACTCGGGGATGTGTGAAGCTGGTCACTCTCATCTTTAATGTCAGGACCAACTTGCCTAGCCCCAGGCCCCTACGCTCTTCATGGGGCAACACAGGGTTAGATGATGATAATGAGATAGCTAGGCCTGTGAGGCAGTGCCAGGATTCTGTGTACTTGAATAACATGTGAATGAGTGCCTGGCCCATTTTACTTAGCATGCTCATGATAGTTCCCACATTCATACTTTTCTTATTTACAGGATCCCATCTTACCTTATCCTTTAATGAGAAAAAGTTCATGATGATGATATTGATGAATCAAGAAGAGTATACAGTAATTCATAGTTAGAGGACCATCTTTTTACACATTTTATGAGCTGCCAAGATGATCCAGTTTCATGAGCAGCTACTGATTTACACTTATATTTTATGGTGAGATTGATATTTTAATCCTCAGGTAGACAGTCACTTAGGATTTGACCATAATTACAATCACAGCCTCAAATAGAATATCACTGATACTTGAAACAAAAAATATCCATAATAATTTTATCTTTGTCTTCATCATCCCACCTCTTTTTCTCACTCACAGGTGGGATGTAGTATGGTTCAGAAAGCAAGGAAACAAAGATAATAGTGAGAGCTAATCAGCAGATGTCCAATATAATGGGCACACATTCATTCACTCACCATTTAAGCCCCCATCATAATATTTTAACTTTCCTCTTCATGTTTATCAGTTGTATGCATGATTCTGCGAAGTGAATGCAGTAGACTCTTCACGTGTGGGATCACCATACATGGAATCTCCTTGCACCATCAGTATAAGCATTACCAATGGCATCTTTTGCACAGAAAAAGTATGCAGCTTGTGCAGGCCTTACTAGACAGACAGACAGACAGAGATGGAGGGGGAAGCAAAAGTAACCCTTATGTCAATCTGTGTATTTTGAGAGTTCCAAGGAAAAGTTATCTCAAAAAACATTGTGGTCGGTACTGAGGTGATACTCTATACAGTGCACCCTCACACAATGCGAGTTTATAGGCGGCAGAAACCGTCGCATTCTATGATTTCGCATTGTGTGAACCAAAGAACTTATGGGAAAAATGGTATATGGTAGACAGCCTACCCAAGGCTTGGTCTTCGGGTCCCCTTCCAGCTTACTCTACCCTACTAATACTTTGTCTAACAGTACTTTAAGCTGGACCAACAAATAAAACAACAAATAGAACACCATGTACCTTTATTTAAGTGACTTCTGGGCTTGTTAAGGAGGGAGGGGTGGGTGGGTATTCAAGTCTCGGGGAGTTTACTCTTGCCCTGCGGGGCAGAGCTCCCCAATGTTACTCTTACTGTCACAGCTGAGGTCTCATGGAGGCACCATAAAGCCTTCAAAGTCGACAGCTGAGACCAAGATGAACAGGTGGGTACTGCTAGGATGCTAAAACGGACCACAAGATGCGAGGTACAACATTCGTTCTCGCGGCAATATGGAGGAGAAATGTTTGTTTACCCAGGAACAGCTGACCTGCCACCTGCCATTTTGAACCTGGCTCATTGCCAGCCACCTGCCTTCATGTGATGACTCGCATTGTACAGCCCAACACTCGTAGAAATGGCAGGAAGTCCATTTTTGCCTTGGAATCATACAGCTGATTCACATGTTGGGAAGTTCGATTCACAGATTTTGCATGCGATAAAAATAAGCATTTTCTGGGTTGACCTCGAATTGTAGGTGATTCGCATTGTGTGGGGGTGCACTGTATTTCCTTGGGAATGCATACCCAGTTCGAGAGAGAAAATAACTTTGTCAGTCATAAGAGTCATTGTGAGTGTGTAGCCCTGTAAACATGCTGGGCAGCCAAACTGATAAATGAGTGAGGGATGCAAATTCCTTTCCTTGTCCTCTTACAGATTAAAGGATTAAAGAATCCCCGAGCTAGACCTTACAATGAGATCATATAGCCCCGCTAGGTAACAGGAGAGCGCTACCCCTCCCGGCACAGCGGTCCCGGGCGCGGCTCGAACTCGCGACCCCCCGGTCCTGAGCTTGATGCTCTACCTCTGAGCCACCGTGCCCCCATCCTCTTACAGAGAGAGACTGAAATTTCCCTTTTTTATATGTTTCCTTTGTATGCTTTTGATGTGACAGGAAGGGAATAAGTGAGCAGGTTAGAAGTACCAGAAGGAGGAAAAGGAGAGGAAGAGAAAAGACATGAGCGAGGAGAGAGAGAGAATGATAATGAGGGGGAGAGAGGGGAGACAGACAACAAGTGAATTTTTTCTTACTTCTATTCCTTTAACCTCTTTAATTCCTCTGTCTTATGTCTACTTTACCTGTATATTGTAGACTGTGCTATTAGGAAGCATATTTGTGGTCTAGATGGGAGGCCTGTATTCTCGTCGGGTAAGGAAGCTTCCTGTCATCTTCATTAACGATACATTTTTGGATATGACTGGTTGATATCCTTCTGTACGTTATTTATGCAGACTGTGGCAATATTAGAAGGATTTATATAACACAGAATTGGTCACTGGGTGTAATAACCAAAATAAATCACTTAGAGGAAGTGTTAGGGAGCTTCCTTAACCGAGAATATAGGGCCTTTAGTAGGGAAGTCAGATCAGGATGAAGGGTTAGTTAACACATTATATTTTTATAATAGGATATGGATCTCTGCTGCATGGGTAGGCTTTACTTGCACAGTACCTCAGGTTAAAATTTAGCCAGGCATATGGAGGGTCTGCTGCATAATAGCAAAATACACATGTGTATTTCAGACTACTGCGTGAAATTATTTGATGCTTACAGATAATATTCAGCATAGTAATGTTTGTGTTTTCTTTGTAGAAAAGTGTCTGTATCTTACACACAGCAGTGTACCGTGCAAACACTGGCATTATTCATCATCATCATCATATGGACCTCCTTTCCCACCCTAGGGCAGGGTGAGGAGTAGCAGTGTTCAGACAGCCAAATCTGCTCAGTCCTATGGGCCACACTTCCATTCACTCATCATTCAAGCCTCTTGAATCCTGGCTCTATCTGATACACCAAAAATTTTCACCACATTCTGTAGCTTCACATAAACATATCAGATAGAGTCAATTCGGATGCTGTCACGTTAAACAGGGGTGCCAGATCCCTGATCATCCACTCCTTCTCACAACATTCCTCAGCCAGTTTGATCTCTTGTCAGTTCCCAAGCCTCACCAACTTCCATACCTCTCTTCCTCACACACTCTTCCACCATATCCCTCCACCTTCTCCTTGGCCTGCCTCGCCTCCTCCCTCCTTCAAATTCGCTCAGATATACCTTTTTCACGACTCTATTGGTATCCATTCTCTTCGATTCAGGTGTCCACAGACTTCCTCTCTCCGCATCTTTCATGAATTACATTATTTTGTATACTATTCACTCTCTGTTCTCCACATACATTCCTTACCAGTCCCACTTCCATTGTTCTCACTCATGACTTTTCATTTTCATGCTACAACATAGTCTCACATCCATATGTTAAAGTTGGCACTAACACTCCTTTGCGTGAGCCTTGTGCAGCTGCAACTCTCAAGCCTCTGTTTCTTATCAAGGCCTTCATAGCATCCACTGCTTCCTTGTGTCACTCTTCTTTCCACTTCTTTTGCACATTTTCCTCTCTTTTCTGTCATTGTACCCAGGTATTTGAACTCTCTCACCAGTTCCAGTCTCTCTCCATTCATTGTACCATCACACTGAGAGTTACCTTCTCTCTCGATTACCATCACTTTACTCTTTTCCAAATTTACTCTCAAGGCACGACGCTCACAGACATTGTCAAAACTCTGCTCTAGTCTACCAAGTTCTTGTCCGATATTTGCAAGTAGACTGCATCATCAGCATACAACAAATTTGAGCTGTTCCATCCATCACCATTCATATCCAGTGCCATCCCTCTCTCCATTACTCAAGTTTTTACTTCTCTCATCACGCCATCCATATGCTGTATATATTGAACAACCATGGAGACATCACACAACCTTGTTGCACACCCACACTGATCGTAAACCATTCACTTAGATGCTTACCCTTACACATGTCTCACTGTTTTCGTTTTCGTTTTCGTTTTTGAAGGCTCCAACATGCTTGCATGTGTCGGCCTTGGTCACCTAATGGCGGCTCTCCATGCTGCTCGATCTCTGGCAGCCTCCCTGTTCAGTCCCTTAACCCTTAAGTCACATTTAATGACCTCGTCCCATGTCTTTCTCGGTCTACCCCTCCCAACCCCTTCCCCAATATTAACACTTCTCACCCTCTGCACCCAATTATCATCCCCCATCCTCTCCACATGTCCAAACCACCTCAGCCTACCTCTCCTCATCACAACACCAATACACTCCAATCCCATCCTACCTCTCAACTCTTCTATCATAAACCCAGCCCCCCCAGGCCTTGCATGCAGGGACGCACTGCACATCCACCTAATCATTGTCATTTCTGTACGTTTAAACCTGCTAATATCCTCTTCCTTTACTGCCCAGGTCTCACTACCATACAGCATCACACTCCTAACACATGCTGCATACAAAGATCCCTTAGCACATAAGGAGAGTCCTCTCAATGTCAGGAGAGGCAACAGCTCCCTGAACTTCTTCCAACCACTTCTCACTCTAGCAACCGAGCTAACTCCAGCCCCACCTCCGGCACATAACATGTCTCCCAGATAACAAAACTCCTCCACACACTCAAGAGATTCACCTGCAAGTTCAACCGTCTCACGCCTAACAATCTCCACCTGCTCTCCCCGACACACCGCACACATGAAATCAGCATTATCTCGCAGTCTACCTCTAATACCACTACATCTCTTGTGCACCCATCTATCACAAACACTGCACAAGATAGAATTACTTCCCACACCCATGTGGCAAACTGCACATGGCCACTCTCCCTCTCCTCTGATTGTACCGCCACCAACCCTAGATATCATCACTTTTGTTTTATCTGCATTTACCCTTAAGCCCTTGTACCCCATACCATCTCTCCACTTCTTAAATCTTTCCTCAGCCTCCCCTTCATTCTCAGCAATCAACACCAAATCATCAGCATACAACATCTCCCATGGGAGTCCATCTCTGAAGTCACGTGAGAGGGCTTCGAGCACCATGATAAACAACAAGGGACTCAAAACTGACCCCTGATGCACACCAACATTCACGGGAAACTCATCACTCAAAACTCCATTCACTCTTACCTGGGTGCGAGCACCCACGTACATGGCCATAACCACCCTAACCAGCCACTCTTCCAACCCCAGCTTTCTCATTGCCCACTTCACCACCTCTCTAGGGACTCTGTCAAAGGCCTTTTCCAAATCAACAAAAACAAAATACAATTCCCTTTTCTTGCCAATATATTTTTCCTGAAGCTGTCGAACAGTGAATATGGCATCAGTGGTCCCCCTGCCTGGCATAAACCCAAACTGCATCTCATTGATATTCACTCTTTCTCTAATCATACCTTCTAGAACTCTCTCCATTACTTTCATTATCTGATCTAAGAGCTCTTGACAGCACCTAGCAACTTACAATCTACACCGTACATGCGGAAAACCTTCCACAATCCTTCTCTGTCTACTTTGTCGTATGCTTTTTCCAGATCCACAAATGCCATAAACATCCTATAGTCCTCACAAGCCTTCTCCACTATGTGTCTCACTGCAGATATTTGATCCACACATCATCTGTCACTCTTAAAGCCACCCTGTTCTCACTCACTAGGACTTCTGATATCTCTCTTACTTTCTCTATAATAATTCTTCCATATACCTTCTCTACAACACTTTATAAACTTATACNACGATAATTCTTGCACTCACTTCGCTCACCTTTATTTTTGTACAGGGGTACAGTCACAGCCTTGTTTCACTCATCCATGCCTTCTTACATATCTCCAACAGGCACTTCATGCCACTATCTCAACTACAGGTATACTTAATCATCTCCATATACACCTTATCAGCTCCAGCATCTTTCCCATTTTTCAGCAGCTTCACAGCATTCTTCACCTCTGAGAGTGTCATGTTTCCTGGCACTGCATTCCTTCTTTGCATCCCCCAAAACCAATCACGTTAACCCGTACCATCCCAGGCATTTTTGCTGTATTATACCCGCCCAATCCCAGACCAAAAACGGGAAAAAAATTTATTGCATAAAACAATCCAAAACGACATATAAATCAAGGAAAAGCAAAAAAAAGTACTCCTTATATGAGAAATAAGAGCAGGATGGCCATCCGTAGTGTTTTTAGCCCAGTTTCCCAAGCCACGAATGACATTTTCCCACCCACCTGGGCAGGATGAGAGAGAATGGGGGCTTCCCCGCTCTCAATATCCTCCTCCACTGGCTCATATTCCTCCCCAGAAGAGTCATCCAGGTCTTCCTCTTCTGAAGAATCACTAAATGAAGGGACAGAAGGGTCCATGTGAATATTTCAGCACCCTCCTCCAGCCCAATGAGGCGGAAAAATGGCATGATTTTTGCGACATTCTGATGCTATGACGGACAGCGGCACACTGATGTCATCCACCCACACAGAACCAAACTCATTGCTACAAGTGCTAGTGCACAGTGTTGCCAATACATTAAGCTACTCCCTAGCAACAAATCAGCTAGACTGAAGCAGTTTGAGATGCGCTACAGCACTCAAATGTAGCTGTCGGCACCATCATGTTGGTGGGATTAATTGAGATGTTTTGTACTGTCGGCACCATGCCGACGACGGGAGTGTACGGGTTAACAGTCACATTGCTCTCATTCATCGTACTTTCAAAATATTCTTTCCATCTGGTCCTTACTTCATCCCCATGGGTTAATAATCTACCACTTACATCCTTCACACTTTCACATTTATTTCTGGTGTCACTTCTACATTTCCACGCCACTTTCTGGAATAACTTCCAATTTTCAGAGTAACTTGCATTCATTTTTCTTCCTAGACCATCATTTACCTCCTTCTTTTTCCTCTTCACTAGTCTCTTTACATGCTACTTGTTCTCAATATACCACACACTGCTTTACCATTCCTAACTAAGCAATCCCTGTATGCACTCCACAAGCTGTCTAGATCCATTCCATTTCAATTCACTGCTTCCAACTCCTTGCCTACTTTGGTCCTGTATTCATCTGCCATTATTAAATTAAATATTTCAGGATTGAAGAGGGGACGTATGGTGTTGTGTATAGAGCAAGGGAGAAAGCAACCAATCAGATTGTAGCGCTGAAAAGGCTGAAGATGGAGAAGGAGAAAGAAGGCTTTCCAATCACCTCACTCAGAGAAGTCAATACTTTGCTCAAGGTGAGTACTTTAATTTTGTATTAAATGACTTTGTGTCCTTGTGTATGTATCAGGCTGTAGGTGGTGAGGATCATCATCCACTAATGTTGTAGAGTTGCCTACTTCTTTATTTTTTTTTCTATTTCTCCCACCTTTCCTGTCACTTCTGTTACCCTCCTTTTCACTTCAGGTGACTCTACACTGAGTGAGAAGCCTAATGGTTTCCTACAACCCAAGAAACCATTTATAACAGTGGTTAGTAACCATATAAGCAAATAACTAGGTAACACTTCCAATGTACCCCTGTTGACAAGGTGGAGATGCAGATTATCCATCCAGGAATCAAACTTCCACAGTCTTTCCAACACTATGCTGTGGTGAGGAAACATCAGTTCATTATAAGGGATGGCCATGCAGGGGCGATTGCTGGACTGTGGTAGTAGTAGTTGTTCCCGTGGCAGTCTGGCCAAACAGCCCCGAGTCCCTAAGGAAGGCCACAGCCGAGACCAGGCTTCCCCACAGAGCTCTCAAGGAGAGTATGTTGTGTTGTTGGCGCAGGTGATTCTGTGCAATGCAGTCTTCTGTAATGTGCTTAATAGTAAGGGGTGCTGCGTTGTATCCTGGACTGGCATCAGTGACGGAACCATCCAGCCTCTTTTGATAACTCAGGAGGGCTGGATGATGCCCACAACTTAGCCTGGCCAGGTGGACCCTGTCCTCATGATGGAGGTAGCATTAATTCAGAAGGATGGATGTCAGGAGGCCGTGCATGCAGCTGTGTGTTGTCTTTGAGTGACTGAATGGAGCAGCGAGTGATTTGAGGTTGGGTCATGCTTCTGGAAGCTGGTTTGTAGCAGGTGAGGGGGGAGAGAGGAAGGTATTTGTGTATGATATTGTGTGCTGGGTGTTGTTTTGGTGTTCCTTGGTGTGTGTTTGTGGATGTGCTGCCAGGTAATGTAGTGGATGGTGTGGGTTTGTGGAGGCTGCTGCAAGAATTTGTGTGCCTTTCATGTCTAGACGATCCTTGGCTTTGAGAATTTTGTTTTTTTGGTGTAGGTGGTCTATAGGTGTAGTAGCTGTGCAGCCTGTGATTATTTTTAGAGCCTTGTTCTATATGGTCTGTAGGGTGTTGTAGAGTGTTTCAGTGAGGTTAGAAGCCCAAGCAGAGCTTGCATAGTTCATCACTGAACGTATATATTGTTTGTATACTGTGGTGGTGGTTTCTTTGTTGTATACGAATGTTGAATGGGCAAGTTACCTTAGGGTATTGGGTCTTGGTGTTAATTTATTTTTAGTGTATGTGATGTGTTTTTTAAATGACATTGCTGTATTGTGTGTTACACTAAAGATTTTGGGTGTGTGTATGTAGTAGGGGAGTGTTATTAATGATGAGGTGTGGAATGTGACCATGTTCTGCTGTCCAGTTTGTGAGAAGGGTGTGAGAAGGGTCTCTGTAGATTTGGCTGGGGCTGTTGTGGTGAACCATATGTGTAGTGTATTTAGGTAAGGTTGGAGGCTTGTTTGCGGCTGTGTTTGCACTTTGGCATGTACATGTAAGTGTTATGTCATCTGCATAGGAAGCTTGTGGTGTGTGGGATGTGAGTATGTTGTGCATGTGTAGGGGACAAAACAGATCCTTGAGGGATGCCATTTGTGAAGTTTATGATGTTCAGTGACTGACTGGCAAATGTTACAAGTGCACATCTGCCTGCTAAATAGTTTGCCAGACATCTTTTTGTGTTGTTGTGCATGTTTGTGGTGAATATTTTGTTTGTTAGGTTGTGTCGTGAGATGGCATCAAAGGTTTTGCTGTCTAATGTGACTAGGAGTGTTGTGTGTGGTGGCTTAGCTGAATTGATGTCATCAAAAACTCTTTGTGCAAGGTCTGTAAGAAGAGTGTTTGTGGAATGTAGCAGCTTAAAACCATGTTGTGATGGGACTAAGGGGATGTGAGGTGTTACTAATTTTAATACTAGTCGTTCAGTGACTTTGGACGGAGTGAAGAGGAATGTGATGGGGCAGTGTGAGGAAGGTAACGTGGGGTCTTTGTTGGGTTTGGTGATATTGATGATAGTACTGTACCATGCTTCCAGATGTTGGGCATTATGTTGTGTGAGTAGCTGTAGTTTGATTTGTTGGTAAGTGCTTGTATGTCTTGTGGTCCAAGATGTTGAAGGTGTATGTTGCTTATGTTGTCTGGGCCACAGGCAGATGAGTGCTAAAGGTTGCTAATGATGTGCTTCGTCTGGTTGTAAGCGAAGGGTGCAAAGTCTGGGTCTGTGGGAACTGCCTCTTACGTCAGATGATACGTCGGTCGTCACGATGGGGGTTTAGATGACTGACATGTGAAAAGTGATTGATGAGAGTGTTTGCTTGTTGTTTGTTTGAGGGTATGAATCTGACAATATCTGTCTATTAGTAAATTGTATATATTTGGTTTTACTAGCATTAAATGAGGCAGGGTTGTTTTCTTCCCATTCATTGATCATAGGTAAGACTTGATTTATGGAGATGGCTGTGCTGAGTTGAGAATTAGAGATACCAGATTTTGTAAATGGGTGGTGTGAATGAACTCTGAAGCATTGTCATCTGCATATGAATGGATGGGATTATGGGTGACAGATAAAAGATTATTAATATGAACCAGGAAAAGGGTTTGCGCCAGACCTGATCCCTGTGGCACGCCAGTGTTAATTGAGTGGAAATTGGAATATACATCATCTACTTTACTCTTATTTTTCTGTCGCTGAGATATGAGGCAAGCAGAGGAACAAAAGACGTTAGTCCATAGCAAGGGAGTTTGTACAGCAGGGAACGATGCCATACTTTGTCAAAAGCCTTAGAAATATCAAGGGCTACTGCGTGAGTTTCTCCACATAGGTCGATTGATTGATGGATAGAATGAGTCAGGAGATTATGTCAGTGGTGGATCTTTCTTGGTGAAAACCATATTGTCTATCACTAATTAAGTTGTTGGATTCAAGGTGTTTAACTATGTGCTTATTGATTAAAAATTCAAACACTTTACCAAGAGAAGGTGTGACAGCTGTTGGTCTGAAATCAGATGGGTCCGAGGAACTTCCTTTCTTTGGAACTGGGTAGATAGTGGCTTCTTTCCATGAATTAGGGAATGAAGAAGTACGTATGCATATTCTGAATAATTTAGCAAGAACGGGGGGCAAGTTCTTGGGAACGCTTTTTCAAAACAATTGGAGGAATTCCATCTGGGCTTGGAGCTTTGTTGGTAGGTAAATTGTCTAGGATGGATTTTACATATCTTGTCTGTATTTTAAGTGGAACAATTTTGGAGAGTCAGGTTCTAGTACTGGGACGTTCTGGCTGACTTCCTTTAAGGTAGAATTTCTGGCACTTGTACTGGCAAAGATATCTTACTTTCCTATGTGGGTCATTTGTAATGTTGCCATTTGAAGATTTTAATGAGGGATTAAAAAGGGATTAAAGAATCCCCCGAGCTAGACCTTACAGTGAGATCATATAGCCCTGCTAGGTAACAGGAGGGCGCTACCCCTCCCGGCACGGCAGTCCCGGGCGCAGCTCGAACTCGCGACCCCCCGGTCCCGAGCTTGATGCTCTACCTCTGAGCCACCGTGCCCCCCTTTTTTTTAATGAGGGAATGGACGATGACTTGTTAAAGTTATTATTGAAAGAATTAATATTCTATTGTCATTAGGGTTGTTAAGTAGTTTTGATACTTGATTATGAAGAAAGTTTGATTTAGCAAGATTTATTATAGCTTTTGTATGGTTTCTAGCAATTTTAAATTGACAGTGATTTAGATGTTTTTTATTTTAAGTGTTATATGCTAATGACTTTTGGGCTGTTGCTTTGGCACAGTTGTTATCAAATCATTTTGGAGAGTTCAGTCTTTTAGTGAACTGTTGACTTGGTATGAATAAATCCATACCAGCTGGTATTATATCACTAATGTGGGACTGGGTAGAATTGGCATCACTAGAGAAGAAAGACTGCCACGGAATGTCAGCAAGATAATTTCTAAATCCATCCCAGTTTACCCTGTCAAAGTGCCATCGGGTCACCCTGACAGGTTCAGAACAGGGAGGTTTGGGGGGGGGGACTAACTAATGAGGCTTTGATGAGATTGTGGCCAGAGGATCCAAGTGGTGACAGTACCTCTGTCCTGTATTGATCTGGATTATTTGTCGGGAATAGATCCAAGAGATGGGCGTTATGGTCAGGATTATCTGGTATTCTGAGTGGTTGCTTTACCAGCTGCGTGAGATTAAACAATTCTGCAAACAGCTCGCACTCTAAACCAGCATCGTCAGTCCTGGCAGAATGCAATAACCATTCAACATTATGTACATGTATATACAGTAATCTTCCCACCATCCGACATAATATAGCCAAAGGCATGACCGGAAAGTGGTCTTGTCCGGATAGTGGCCCTGAAGCTCCAGCACCGGTCATTCCTGGCCCTAACCTAACCTAACCTAAATCAGAAAACCACTTACCTACCTCCCTACCGGACATGCATAGCACTTATTTAAGACCCCATTCACATAAATAATGGACACAAAGCATGAATTAATTGAATTTAAACCAAAAAATGATGATTTTGAGGAGAGTAAGGCAGAGGTGTTCACAAGTAGACAGCATAGTGTAAGTAAGTATCGGACATGGCAGTCACTAAGAAAATCACCTCTTTCACAGCCTGTGCACTCAAATATGGGATACAAAGCATGAAATAAATAAACTGTTTCCAGAAAACTATGATTTAGAGGTGAGTAGGGCAAAATGTTCACCAGTTGATTAGACAGTGAATGTATGTAAGAGACATGGTAATCACTGAGAAAATCACCTCTTTCACAGCCTGTGCACTCAAATATGGGGCACAAAGCATGAAGTAAATAAAATGTAACCAGAAAAATTATGATTTAGAGGTGACTAGGGCAAAAATGTTCACCAGTTGACTAGATAGTGAACGTATGTAAGAGACATGATAATCACTGAGAAAATCACCTCTTTCACAGCCTGTGCACTCAAATATGGGACACAAAGCATGAAGTAAGTAAAATGTAACCAGTGAATGAGGAATTAGAAGTGATTATGGAAAATATTTGGCAGCTGACAGTGTACTTACATATCCATGGTGGCTGTTTATCCAACCTCTAAAGCTCTGAAGCTCTGACAGTGGTGAAAATGCTCTTGAAGCATGTACAGTAATCCAGTGTTGAATTGCACTTAATCCTTAGCACTGTGAATTATGATTATTTAAACAAAAACTCACGGCAGTTCAGAGACAACTGTCGGAGTGGCAGGAGGGGGAGACAGTGGGAATGTGAATGTAAACAAGGCCGTCTGGTGCGGCGCACCAAATTCAAACTTACAGGTCGAAAAAAATAGGATTTTTCCCCCATTTTTTTGCAATTTTTTGACATTTTTGGGTTTCGAACATCAGCCTACGATGTCTGAACAGTGGTGTAACTGGATAGTGGTCGTCTGGAAGGTAGAGAGATTACTGTATATATATACAGTAAAACCTCGATATAACGGACTTCAGTAGACCGGAATTCGCTTTTATTGGACTCGAGGAGCTACCGGACTAAGCTCCTATATATCGGAAAAAGTCCGATATAGCCAGAAAGCAGTCCAGACTGCCTGACAACTTCAGCTATGTTCACCACAATTAGACAAGTAAAAGACAAGTTTTTCAATGCACAGTACAGTATTATCATACCATTTGATTAATGTAGTGAAGGTATAACACAGTACAGCACTGCAGTGGTGGTGAAAACCACTGATGCAATCCGGACTAATGCCTGATATGTCGGAAAAAGTCTGGATTAGCAGGGGTAAGTCCGGATGTCGCTTTTATCGGAAAATTGCATATTTCGGACTGGCCTGAGCCCCAGTTAGTCCGTTATAGTGAGGTCTTACTGTATATTGGTGATTGTTGTGTGTGATTTGTTGCCAGTGTTTATTTTAATTTATTGTATTTCTGTTGTGGTGTCATGTGGGGGGAGAAGTGATTTTGTATGTGCACTTGTATCTAAAAAGTTGATGGATTGTTGTACCAGGGTGGTGAATCCACTGCCACCGCCTTGGGCCCGGTCTTGTCTGATGGTGGTGAAATTATGAATTGTAGGTGTTTTTTGTGTTCTGCATAGTTTTGTTTCTTGTAAGGTGGCAGTGTGTATGTTTTGTTGCTTGATGAATTGTGTGAGTTCTTGTTTTCTGGTGTTTATTCCATCAGTGTTTATTTGAAGAATATTAATGTTATGTGTACGATATGTGTTGGGTGCTTCAGCACGGGGGGGGGGGGGAGGGGTAGGAGAAGGTTGTGATTGAGATAAGGGTTGGGGTGGATTAGATTGGGGTGGAATGGGAGGGGTTTGGGGATTGGATGGTGTGAGAAGGATCGGTGAGTTAGGCTGAGGAGGTGTGGAGGAAGTAGGAGAGGGGCTGGTGGTGGGGTTAGAGAATGGGGGGAAGGAGCATAAGGAGCAGGCCAGGGTGTTTGTTGTAATGTTCTCTGGATGCAAGTGTTGTGTAGGTGAAATGGGTCCAGTTTTTGCAAGAGTTGCACTGAACTGACCCCTTCATCTGCTGACTGGAGTGTGAAGGGTTTTGAGCATGTTGGACATATTTATTTGTTGATGGATCCTGGATTGCTCTCTGTATCACCAGCTTAAAGAAGTCTTCGAGAAATGACCGTCGGGGAGTCATTTATTGGTGCAGAAAAAACTCTGTTGTTGTGTGTGTTGTGTTGGGAGATGTGGTACTTGCCCAGGCTACTGAAGCCACTCACAGGTACTCAGGCCCTGTGAGGGGCCAGGGGGTTTGTGGTGGTAAGGCACCCATGCCGTCCTCCTCCTCTGCTTCAATAGCCTCTGGGGGGTGGACCCACGACGAAGACACCGCTCCAGGCCTGGGTCTTCTTGGCCTGACATGCTGAGGCTACTCAACAACAACAGCAACTTTGGCATGGCATAAGTCAGAGTAAGAGCATTGGAAATAGGGTTATTGAGGAATGCATGTGGAACACTTAGAATGGCCTAGATAAGAAATAATGTGATTTGTAAAAGATGCTGAGTAAGGAAGTCAGTTGATAACAGGGTTGAAGAGAATGTGCTTAGTATAATGTACATACAGTGGTACAAAGGATAGTGACTCTGAAGGTGCAAGGAGTGGTAGGCAAAAAAGGTCATGGATGGATAATGTAAATGGATGTGCAAGAACACAAGGTATGGAAGTTGATGAAGCTAAGGAAATAACAGTACCGTAGATTGAATTACAGGTATGTATGAAGAAGCAAATGACAAGGTTTGGCACCTCTTTTGTAATTTATACTCAACAAATTAATTATGTGACAGGTAATGTGAAGTACATCAATAAAGAAAACACCAAAAATAATATCTTTAGATACTTAGGCCTACGAGGTAAAGCCATGGTTCCAAGGGCTTGAATGATGAGTAAATGAATGTGTGGCCCATCTTATTGGGCATGTTAATAGTTCATACATCATGCATTCTCTTAAGTAAGCTATATCCTTGAAACTTGAGTGAAAGGTATTTGAATGAGTAGGGTGGGTGGATAGGAATATTCAGGATGGTGAAGGATAGTGGTGAGAGGAGTGGACATCAATGTTTTTCTTGGAAAGTCGAAAGGGAGAGAGACATAAACGAGACAGGTAAGCAGAAATGAGTGGGAAGATTGTGTTGGGTTGGTGGTAGGTGGTGGATATGATGGCAAATATAACTTGTAAAGATGGGAATTGTTGGTTGACTAGGAAGGTATAAATCAAACACATCTCCTAGAGAGTTGATAGGAGGAGAAGTGGATGTGGTATGCAGAGAAAAGTGGGTTCCATGAGTTAGGATGCTGGTGGGTGGGATGTGTATGCGTGATTTCCTGAAGTTCTATACAAGCTGGTAAATTTCCTCTACAGGGTCAACATGAGAACATAGTAACAGTACGAGAGATTGTGGTAGGCAGCAACATGGACAAGATATATATTGTAATGGATTATGTTGAACATGACCTAAAAAGTCTGATGGAGACCATGCGGCAGAAGAAACAGATGTTTACAGTAGGAGAGGTAAAGACATTGATGCTGCAGTTGCTGAGAGCCGTACATCATCTTCACGACAACTGGATCCTCCACCGTGACCTGAAGACATCCAACCTTCTTCTTTCCCATAGGGGAATACTCAAGGTCAGATATGCATCCAGCTATGATAATTGAGTATGTGTCATTACATTACTCATGTTATTGGTTTAGTATGTAAGTAACTTCTCTTAGCTGAACTTCGTACAGCTTAAATTCACATTCATCAAAAACTGGAATTCTTTTGAACCTCCATATTCTTTACAGCAAATGTCCTGAATATATAAATATACACTGTACAGTATATAGATATAAAAAAAGAGGCTTTTTAAATTTTATTTTGTAGAACCCACATAGTTCAAACCCACCCTGTGACAGTGGCTACACATACCTCACCCTGTTTTGAGTTACTGGATCAGGGCTAAGTAGAGAGGGCTGACACTGTTGACAGTCCCTTCAAAACAATTCAAACAAGCAATGCCTAATCCCAGACTTAGGTTGCCTTAGCAAGTTTATCAAAGCCCATTCATTCAAGATAGTGTTGGAGGCCTCTGTCTTATTCCATTTAAAAAAAAATTGGTTGCTGGCATCACTCAATATACAGGAAGTGTTATTCATGATCAGTCAAGCAGGGACTCACTTAATGGTTGGTTCTTGCCCTCTTGCAAAAATAAACTTTTGCCACCGAGATCGTAACAACACTTTAATTTTACTACTGAACTAAGTAAACCCATGATGAGTTGGCATAATTGTGGCTGTGGAGTCACTTAACTGGACAAGCATTCACACATTATGGTGGAAGTCGTAATTCAGATGTACATTATTATTAGTAATTTAAATACTGTCTCTATTCTTGAAACCCCCCTACCCCCGGGTTTCAAAAATACTCCCCCAGTATACCTGCTTGTCGTATGAGGCGACTAAAAGGGTTGGTGGTGGGTTAGTGCCTCTCCCTGTATAACAACTAACTAAAAATACGAACAAGAAGCCTCGGACCAGGACTGACAAAAAGATGACAACTAAGGACCGAATAAAGGACTTGGTACGGATAGCTACATGGAATGTAAGGGGTATAAATGATGAGGTGAAAGAAAGAGAGATTGTATAGGTGCTTGAGGATGCAAAAGTGGATGTTTGTGGATTAAATGAAACTAAATGGAGAGGTGAGAGTGTGAGAGAATGGGAGTATGGATCGGGTATATGCACGGGAGTAGATGAGAATGAGAGGGCAAAAGAAGTGTATATTGTTGTAAGTAACAGATCGAAGGAGAATATGAGAAAGCATGAATCAGTTGGCTCAAGGATTGTGTGGGTAAGAGTGAAAGTTGGACTACAAATGTGGGCGATTGTGCGCGTGTATGTGCCAATGCAAGATCGTGCGAGCAGAGTGAGAGAAGAGTTCTGGGCAACAGTGGAAGCCTGCTTGGAAAAGTTTGAAAGGAATGAGAGAGTGTTTTTTTTATTGGAGGTATGAATGGAAAAGTAGAGAATGTGAAGGTGGATGGAGTGGGGTTTGCCTGCAGAGATGGGTGAGAATGGCAGTGCTTTAGTGGACATTTGTGCCAGGAGGGGGTTGGTGATAGCTAATACCCTCGTCAGCCACAAAATGATCCATAGATATACATGGCGAGTGATGAGAAGGGTGGATGGTGAACTGAATGAACGGAAGACAATGATTGATTATGTGTGTGTAAATGAAAGGATGAGAAGGAGTGTAATGGATGCAAGAGTATATAGAGGTTGAGGGAGAGGACTTTCGGACCACCACTTGGTGGTGGTCAGAATCAAAGTCAAAGCAAAATGGAGAAAGAGAAGAACGGAAGGACAGGAGGAAGTAGTTCTTACATGGAGGGTAGAAAAGTTACAAGAGGATGGAAAAAAGGCAGAATATAAAAGGGAAGTGGAGGAGCGACTAGGTAAATATAGACTGAAGCAGATGGGGATGTGGAAGGTGTGTGCAAGATATTCACAGAAGAAATCTATGCAGCATGTGAGGTGGTGTGTGGGGTGAAGAGAAGACAAAAGGGTATTCAGGGAACAGAATGGTGGACTGAAGAGGTGAGAGAGGCTGTGGCACAAAAGAAGAAAGCATATAGTGAGTGGATGAGGAACAGGGGCGTCGGAGAAGTTGAGAAACGGAAGAGAGAGTTATATGTAGAGAGGAGGAGAAAGATGAAAAGATTAGTAAGAGAGAGTAAGAAGAGAGTGGATGAGGAATTTGGAAGGAATTTGAGTGTAAAGTGAAGGGAATGTAAGAAAATGTTCTGGAAAGAGGTAAAGAGAGTTAGACAGGGTGCCAAAGAAGTTAGTTGGGGAGTGAAAGAAAAAAATGGTAGATTACTAGTGGAGAAGGGAGAAAAAGTGAACAGATGGAGAGAACACTTTAATGAATTTTTGAACACAGAGAATGAAAGTAATGCAAGTATAAGTGTCTGGGGAATGGCTGGGAGAAGGAGGGATGTGGGAAGAGAGCAAGAAATCAGTAGGATGAAAGCTGTGGAAGCAATGAAGAAAGGTAAAATGGGGAAAGCCCCAGGAATTGATGGAGTGTGTGGTGAAATGCTGAAGCATGGGGGAGAGATAGTAACAGAATGGATGTTGAAGGTGTGCAGATTGGCCTGGGAGGAAGGTAGAGTCCCGGAGGAAAGGAAGTCAGGTATAATTATTCTCCTGTACAAAGGAAAAGGAGAAAAAGAAGTGTGTGGTAATCATAGAGGCATTTGCCTTCTTAATGTAACAGGAAAAGTATGTGGTAGGATACTTACTGACAGAGTTAGAGAAATAACAGAGGTATTAGTTGGAGAAGAACAGGGAGGTTTTAGGAAGGGAATAGGTTTTGTATATCAGATATTCATTCTTAGATCTTTAGTGGAAAAGTTTCTAGAGAATGGAAAGAAGTAGTATGCAGCCTTCATGGATTTGGAGAAAGCATATGACAGGGTAGATAGACAAGGATTGTGGAAAATATTAAGAATTTCTTGAGTAGATGGGAAGTTGTTGAAGGCTGTGAAGATTATGTACGAGGGTGCTAAGGCTGCAGTGTGTGTGGATGGTGAACTGAGTGAATTTTTCCATTTGAAGGTTGGATTGAAACAAGGATGTGTCATGTCTCCATGGTTGTTCAATCTGTATATGAATGGGGTTATAAAAGAGATACAAGGTCAGGCAGTGGATGTTGGAGCGGCCCTAGTGAGATAGGGCAGTGTTTGGAAACTCCCTGTACTGTTGTTTGCAGATGATACTGTGTTGTTGAGTGAAGACGAAGGGGAGCTGCAAGGCTTGGTAGATGAGTTTGGGAGAGTGTGTAAGAAACGGAATCTATCTATCTATCGGAAAAAGTCCGATATAGCCAGAAAGCAGTCCGGACTGCCTGAGAACTTCAGCTATGTTTACCATAATAGGACAAGTAAAAGACATGTTTTTCAGTGCACAGTACAGTATTATTATACCATCTGATTAATTTAGTGAAGGTCTAACACAGTACAATACTGCAATGGAGGTGAAAACCACTGATGCAATCCGGACTAATGTCTGATATATCGGAAAAAGTCCGGATTAGCAGGGGTAAGTCTGGATGTCGCTTTTATCGGAAAATCGCATATTTCGGACTGGCCTGAGCCCCAATTAGTCCGTTATAGTGAGGTCTTACTGTATGAATATGTAGATGATTTATTGTGACAAGTGAAAATGGTGGGTGGGAGAGAGGGATACAGGGTAGAGCTTGAATTACTGTATTTATTTTCTGTAACATTTCACATTACACAGAACTCCTTGTTAGGGAATTTGAACAAGAAGTTATGGAGCCAAAACATTTATGCCCCTGGAAAATCCCTCCCCTTCTCGTATCAGAGCCTAACTGGCTACCTCTAGGAAGATTCCATCATCCCTACCCCACCTCTGATTGTACCATTAGTGCTGTCCTTGCTGTATGCCTTAATGGACTGAAAAAATCATCCCTGTGATTAGTTATATATATTTTTTACACAAATATGAGCTGCTCACATTTGTGTAAAAAGTGTAACTTGGAGGGATTTTGTCTGAAAAATCCCTCCCTGTGGTTAGTTACATGTTTTACACAAATGTGAGCTGTGCACATTTGTAAAAAATGTAACTAACTGTGGGGAGGGATTTTTCATTCTACGTAGGTATACAGTAAGGATGGCATTAATGTCGTAATCAGAGGTGAGGCTTTGACATGAGAAAGGGAAGGGAATTTCCAGGGGTATAAATGTCCCAGCTCTATAACTTCTTGTTCAAACTCTTTGAAGGTGGGTTCTGTGTAGCCTGAAACATTAGAGAAAATCAAGAGTTCAGATTCTACCCTGTTTCTCTCCCACCCATTTCCATATGTTTTTTAATTTTTAGGTCGATAGGTTCAGTAATTCAGTTGCAGCAGTGTCCTGTGTTTATGAATATTTAAATATATATATATATAT